>JANTOP010088607.1:0-19868 GCA_027564815.1 Symmerus nobilis
TAAGTCGCGAAATACTTACATATCATTTAAGTTTTCGCAAAACTTACATTTTATGTCAGGATTTTCCTGTGTGTATAGAAAAACCTCTTCGGCAATGTTCACAATTTTTTCGTTGCCATCAGCAAGTACCGAAATTTATTGCAATTCATTGATGGGATAAAAATCGTTATAACAAAATCGTTTCCGAGCAAAAATGCCCCTCCCCCTCCTTCCTCTTCACCAGTTATCAACTTTATTGAACAAACCACCCACCTAGGTCCCCACCCTCTTCTAAGTGTGTTTTCTAGACATCAGTTAATACATTTTTCAACATTTTTACCTTACGTAACTTTCATATTGGAAGCCATTCTGTTGGCAAGAGAGATAAAATACCGATTTTCGACCGTGTTGAACAAATTTTTCCCGGTAAGCTTTTTTTTGTGGAAACCTTCAACCTTCCTCCTTAGAGTTTTACCCGAGCTTGAAATGTCGAATTTCGAATCTAATAAATGTCTTGTAAGACCCCCCCCCCTTCCCCTTCAAAACCCCCTTTGAAAACTATCAATGTTCAGTTAGCGCCACCTAGTGGTGACTTGGAACTCTTAACCTCCAAAACTTCTTAAGTCTGCAAAACAGGGTTTTTGGAATGTGCAACCCCTCCAGTTCTAAATCGAAACCTTCTTCATGGATGGGTGATGAAGGGCTACTATACCATATAACCCCCAAGAAACTGCGGGGTGGATTGCGTAGTTATGGCTGCGCGTACGGACATACCTTTCTTTTATTTGGTATATTGATATTATTATCCATATTTAAATCGTCGAGACGAGAAATATTCCTGTAAACGAGGCGCATATTGCAAATGATAAACTATAAAGTATTATAAAGCTAAGATTTGAGGGGAAGAAGAATAGTCAACAGTTAAAAAAATTGACAATATCACACACACATATGTACAAAAATTTAAATTAAAAAGTCTTCTTTCTTTATGATTATAGTTTGTATAGTGGATGTCCCATAGTAGTGTATTATAGTGGTTCAATATGCTACCCCGTTAAAAGTTCAGTATTCTTTCGACACGTCCGATAAGATCGGAAATTCCGCAAAATAAAATTACTCAAAACGTAATATTAAATTTGGAAAAAGCAAAATAACCAACAAGAACATAGGGCAAGAAAACACGTAGGAGAAAATGTTGCCAAAATTACTATTTACATGAAAGGCCTAAAAGCTTCTGAATCGTTACAAATCAGAAGAAACATCTTAATAGGTCCGGTATTAAATCCGACACAAACTTACAACTTACAAGTTGAGTTGAATGTGTGAGAGAATGATGTAACAGGTATTTTTATTATCAATACAATGAGTAAATATCTTAGTACAATAATACATATGGGTATTCAATTTCTTGTTAGGCCGTTTCAAAATTTTGCCGATCGTATTGCCGATTATTGATCTCGTCACTTTCACAACTATCAAACATTGGCAATATTGCTTGAAAATGTCAGCTAATAGTATGTTATATGATGCAATGGAAATTATTTATGCTTTTTTCGTACCACCCAATACTCTATACTGCAATCATGACTGCAATACTTTTTTTTGTCCACTATAAATGTTTATATCCGTCGATAAAAAATAAATAATAATTTAAGCGCTCGGTAAACTGATAAAATAAAATATTGTACGACTTTTTATCCGCAACCGAGACCTCTCTTACCCGTACTCGTACAATGCTTAAATATTTATTGTTTAATTTTATTTTTAATTCCAATTAAATTGTCTTTATCTTTCGGGCCGATATCTTTAATGAAAAGAGCGAAAAAAAAACAATATTACGTGATTATTAAATGGAAAATTATTATAACCCCGTATGCGAAAAATGATGAGCTAATTTCATTTTCTTTACATTGGAAAAATTTTTTTCCATTCATTATTTACTTTTTGCTTCTAGTTATTATTAATTTTTCTTTTCGTTATTTTAATATTAAAGCAAAGAAAAGTATTACGTGAGATTTATATAAGCCACACAAACATTTATAATAAAACGTACCTCACAATCCATGGGCAATTAACAATAAAGTCACAGCGTAGTGTTAAAAGATAAAAAAGATACATAATGATGACGATAAATAGAATTTTATTTATAATTAAATAATAAGCCAAAGGAAAAGAATATTTTTATATTGAATTTTTCAAATCCTATAGCATTATTTTATGCTATTTTTTTTATATTTATTTACTTAACTTTTTCAATTAACGTTATTAGTTCTTTCAAGAAAGATGTGCTACGGATAATTTACAGTTGAATCGTTTCGTTACGATAATTTATTTGAGTAATATCTGCACAGAGCGGGAAAGATGAGAGATGATACGTCAAACCGAAGTTATTAGTTGACTGTAAAAGAATTTTGAATAAGCTAGAAATATTGAATTTCTGAATGCTTGCTCGGGTTTCAGGTCACTTGTATTCAGCAGCCAACTTAACCAAACGGAATTGCGGTACTGTAAAGCAGCATAAAGCATACATATTTTTGGACATATTTTCTTGCAGATATTTTCTTTAGATGGTTTTCATGGAAACATGGAATAGATTGATTTTAATAAAAAATGTTCATTTTATGAGAAATAATTAAGAGATAGAGAATGCGGTATAGTAGAATTTCTTGTGGATATGGGCAGATTGGGAACTTCTATTACATTTGTTTTTGGATAAAATCCATCTCAGGTATCAGTACCAGAGGTCAGGAAAACAATAAGTTGCCGAAGTTAAATTAAATTTCTGTGTCAACTTATCGTTCAATAATTTATTGCTGTGGACATAATTGAATAATGGTTACTAAGATTAGAGTTATGGTTATCTCCAAAATGTTCTATTGTTAGAAAACCCCACTTTTTAAAGGTTAATCACCGATTACTACATATATACGTATTATAATAACCTAAAGCTATTGGCTAATAATAACTATAGTATATTAAAATAAAACCGGTGTCTAAGCAGTAACTAATCGGTTAATCGATTAAATACGCGCCCGTTGGTGGGTTGAATACAATGAAAATAATATTAAAAAAATTTGGAAAGAAAGTAGTAAAAAAATGGATATTGGATATTTCCAATGGACAAATAAATGTCTAAAAGTGTTTAATTTAAACATAGATGAAGTTGTAAAGCTTAGAACAAGGGTTGACGACCGCGGGTCATTGAGCGACCCATTTGATAATTTCAAGTGACCCACCGGGTGTTTCGAAATCAAAAAACCTTGGAGGGCCACATGATAATGTTACGTACATTCTTAGCAAAATCAAAATAATTATATTGAGCAAATTCCTAGTGAATTTCAATAACTAACTAGTTAGGATTAACCTGTTTATTGTCGTTAATTGTTAGTTGTTAATAGTAGTTGGAATCCAAATTTGTATCAGGATGAGGTGTGACCTATATTTTCATTCGTACATATAGATTAAATTATAAATTTATTATTATTTAAAAAATCGAGAAAGTGTGTGGAAATGTCTGGAAAATTCCAGAAAATTTAGGAAATCGAGAGAAAGTCGGGAAATTTAGTAATGGTCGGAAAATGTCAGACAAACTTCAGATAATGGAGTAAAGTTAGTAGGGACAGCGAAAAATCGCAAAAAAATTAGAAAATGTAGAAAATCCAATGAATTTTCTGCTTACTTTCCGAATTTCTACTGACTACATCCATTTTTCCTGAATTATTCCCGAAAATAATTCCCCGAAATTTCGGCGGGAAATCTCCGTCCAAATTCGGGGGTTGATTTTATTGGTATTCTGAGAAATTACTTTCTGCATTATTTATTTAAGAACCATTTTGCGTGTTTAGATTTTTGAAATTTCGGAGAAAATATGCGGAAAATTTTGTTTATCTACTAAATGGTTCCCAATTCATGAGAATTATAAGCAAATATTTTGTTTTTTTTGAAAATTGATATTTCGGCATTCAATTGAATTTTATGAATAAAATTCCACGAAATTTTCTGCAAATTAAATTTTGAAAATTATAAAAATTAAGAAAAACCTTGAAATTGAAAGATTTGTTTGGTAAATCAAGAAATATGTTGAAAATTGGATAGAAAATCATCTAAAAATTCATCGAAAATTGAAGTAACGAGAAAACATGGATATTTGATTGCTTTTCTTTGGATCTCTCAGGAATTTTCCACATCTTATATGACTTTTCCTTGCTAATTACCAACTATCCCAACCTTTTCCCCATTTTCGTACTTCCTCACTGACTTTTATCAATTTTAAACGAGCTGTTGATAACATTTTCATGACTTTCAAATTTCTGGATTTTTTCTCGGACCATTTGGGTCCCGAAGAGACCAGAAAAATCAGAGAAAATTGCGCATTTGAGTAGTAGTCCCGAAAATTATCGTAGAATAGTAGGAATTGGAAATCGATCTATTAGCCAAGTCGAAAGAAATGGAAAAATACATTTCCTTTAATCAATAATTTGATTCCTTCCCATCACCCCAACCCATCTTACAGCTCACAATTCCTTTAATCCCAATTTTTGGTGAGTTTCTAGAGTTTCATTTCGTGCTCTATTTCTACCATAACGGGACGAATTTGACCCATAACTCAATATATTCCAATTTTGGCCAAAACAATTCAGAATGTGACCAAAACATGGTTAAAAATGGTTGTATAATATGGTGACAAAAGGGACAAAAAGTTGGGACATATTAGTTGGGAAATAAAAAAAAAAGCAACGAGACGGTCGGGAATTCAGAAATTTAGAATAATTCAAAAATTAGGGATAGTAAAGTGCGGGAAAAATCAGAATGATTCGGTAAGCAGTCGGAAAATTACCGAAAAAATTAATCAATTCAAGGAGAAGTCTCGGCAAAATTAAATTGATTATTTCGCAGTTATTTATCTGTTTGTAAATCGCCAGAAATTTTTCAATTCCATATATTTTATTATGAAAAGTTCATCTAATTTGGCTGATTTTTTTCCTAGATAGTTGATTATTTTCTATATTTCTAATTTCTATTTATATTCTAATTTTTAATTATAAATGGAAATAAGAAATGTATAACTGACAATGAGTCAATCTTGAATTTTCTCGATTTAAACTTGCTTTAAACTGATATTTAGAAAATAGTTCTTAGGTTTCGTTGGTTCCTTTGTTTAGCAACTTTGTTCGATTGACAAAAATATAAATCGAGTTAGCAGATGATCCCGCGGGCCAATTGCATGATTTGATCGGGCCAGAAGCCGCCCGTGTGCCGTATGTTGCCCATATCTACTCTATAGAAAAACCTAATCGTTGTTTTTATTGTTTTTTAATTGTTAGATTTATGCCAAATTCTGTATAACCGAGTCTTGGCAAAATATGTATCTCTACTTTAATAATAGTCTACCCCCATTAAATCAGGGAAGGATTTGATAGACATTACATTAACCCGAAAATTCTGTTTTAAAATAAATGAAAATACTACTGACTGGTAACGTCTTCTTAATACTCACATTTTGGTTGACCTACCTAGGCTAGACACATTTGTTGAGCTCTGATAGTGAACTAGCTCTGATAGGGAACGAGCCGGTTAATTTGCACATTGTTTATGTTCACTTAACATTAATGTTATATAAAATGGTAAGATTTTGTATGTCTATATCATGGTTTCGGAAGTAGTCGAGTTTTATACAGTTGAGCAGTTGAATAGTATAATTAAGCTGCATGATGATACAGACTCTATCCATCCAACTGTACTTTTTATGTATAAGAAACTATACAGTAAGAGCAGAATATATTAAATTTAATTTATGTTTAAGTTAACAATAATATGCATTAAATTTTCATTGTATATTATATTTATGTAACGAACAGTGTCGGGCATGGTAATTTGATAATTCGTTTGAAATGTATGTATAAATGGAACGAGGCCGTTCAATTTCATTTAACATTAAAAGTTCGGTTGTATTCATTCATATTTCCAACCACTGTATTTAGCCCTTCAAATCATATTAGATTACAATGTTAAATTCACCTTTTTACCGGTAACTGGTTATTGTATTATATTCCAAAATATAAAACTTGACTTACAAATAACCGAACCGTATTATTATACATATAGCATAGTGCAGGGTTGCCAATTATTTTGATTTTATCATAATGCTGCCTCTTAATACTTGCTTCACCAATCTGTCGAATGCAACCGGAGAATATGATTCTTTCAATACCACCGGAATTAATTTCGGATCCAGTGTGGTGCCAGTGTATTTAAATACTGGATTTTAATAGTATTGATGCATAGTATAATATCTCTGAAAAAATAATTTAATAAAATCGTCGAGTTAGGATTCGAAGGTGGCAACCCAACTCTCCATATACTTATGTTATGTGATAAATAACCAACCTACGATACTTTTCGTGATATTCATATGAAGTGTAGATATATATGTACATATCCAATATAGACAAATAAAAGATATCATCATCTATAAAATTAATAACTTTTTTGCTGTATGTTTTGTGCAAGATTAACATTCATTACCACACCTTGTTAATAAGGCCATGCTCGTATAGTGCCTAAATGCCTAAAAGTTATCTATATTTGTAATAAAAGTAATGTTATTTGTTTGAAAATTTCATACCAACAAAAATATAGATAATAAACATTGTAAATAGAATTTACTTGGCATAAAATATAAAAAAAAATTAATTTAATTTACTAATTTTCAAATGAATTTTGAGCGGTTTTCCGTGTGTGTAGTGATTAGTACCCGAACAAATAATCAGCTTAAAATATACGAAATTAAATTATATAAAAAAAAACAATCCAATAAACACATTACTGGAGGCCTTTCCCTGGTCATATTTTTTATTTTTTATTATCCCCAACTATTGTATTTGGAAATAAAACTTAAAGCTTGGGTTATTAGATATAATGATATCATCGTGGTAGATAAAATGAGAGATAGGGGATGTTGTATACAAGCAATAAAAATAAAAATTAAGAGCGTTGAACCGAACTGATCCCAACTTAAATAGAAAGACAGCTTGAATAATGTCGTGGACTTATGTAATAGTAATAAATTAAGTGTATGGTTACATCTCTAATTCATTAATTATGTAGATAATAATAACTTTTGATAGTGATAGTGATGGTTTCATACTTAATGTCAGGGAAACTTAATATAATAAACATTGGGTCATTGTCAATTGTCAACTCCGTAGTGGGTCATTGTCAATTAACACAATATGGCTTATCCCAATCCGCGCTTTGTTATGTATGGACAATTGGGGCAAGCTGAATACTCCTATGTCGAATCCATTGAATTTTCCCCCTACTTCACCGCAGCACTCTAGTGAATGCTGTCAGAAATATGGATTCTCCTCGATTGTGGTGAATGAATAAAACGGTTTTATTATTCACACAACGAAATTTACCATTTATAATTTTCTTTTAATTTCCCGTTTAACATATTTTTCAAATTCAAAATTCTTTTTATTACTTTTTTTTTATTATTTTCTTTCAATTCTATTTTTCAGAAAACCATTTCTAAATATGCTCACATAACCTCAGTAATTCATACACAAATTAATAAAATTAATATTATAATAGAATGTATGCATTTTGTATTGCACGTTATATTGAACTAGAAAAAACGATTTCATCATCATCATCATCTCGTCAAGGCATCAACAAGGTACCGCCATACCTTCTAATTCCAGTGGATTGGCCAATTGGGCTCCTAGCTACATCTTCTAGAGGTTCATTGAGTAGATCAGAAAAATACTCAGTCCATCTATCAGTTTGTTCATTTTCCATGGTAATTAAACTTCCATCGGATTTTCTGTGAAAGTCCTGTTTGCTAGTTTACGCGCCAAACGGTATGTTTCTCGGGCATCTGTTGCTATTTGTTGAGCCTTTGCCGCGATTTCTTCCATGAACCAGTGGCGTGCGGTCAATATCTCCACTAGGTGTGCAGAATTTCATGATCCCTTAAGAAAATGTTACAGCCAGTATCATATGCGTTGGCTTTATGGAACAGAACATTACTAGAATATTTTCTTCGGCCGCAAAAATGTGAAAACGTTGGAAGTTTCTTTCACAGGTAGGTAAAAATGCAAAAATTAAATATTTCGGAAAAGTTTAAATTTATTTAAGGAAGATCAAAAATTCGTAAAGGAAAGAGCGGAGAAATTTTAAATATCGGACATCGCGACATTTGATCGGGGTTTCCCGGCAATTTTCTTCGGATCCAAAAAAATGTAATGATGCAGAAAATTTATATATTAGTTGAGGAAAAATATAAAAATATCAAAACTAAATTTTTCGTACAAAAGCTCTGCAAAAAAGCTTAATTAAAAGCTGCCAGAAATAATTTTCCGAACCTTATTTACGTTATAAAATCTATTTTCTATCTACATAACGATACTTTAACGAAATTTCAAATTTTCCCAAAAAATCTTCAAAAATCTCGAAAGCTCATTGAAAACTTTAAATTAAAATTTCACTTTATATTATTTAAAATCGTATTTTTGTCCGGTTCATTAAATTTAAATGAAATATGGAATTTTCGCAGAAAGCTTATCTAAACTATTAAAAGCGCAATTAAAGCTTTAAGTTTCGAACTTAATTTTTTACGTTTATAAATCTATTTTCTATCCAGAGACCGGCCTTGTAACGAAATATCATGTTTTTTCAAAGTAAAGCTTTAAATATCTCGAAGGCGGGTTGAAACTTACAATTAAAATGTCATTTTATATAATTTGGAGTCTAATTTTGAATCTATTCATTGAATTTAGTTAAAAAATGAAATTTTCGCTAAAAACTTCTTCAATCCATTGTAAGCTCAAGGAAAGCTTTAAGTTTCGAACTTAATTTTTAACATTTTCAAATCTGTTTTCTATCGAAATATCGGTCTTTTCACGAAATTTCAAATTTTTCCCCCAAAACAAAAAGTCTAAAACCACGAAAGCTCATTCAGAGCATATACTTGTATGTATGCAAAATTTCAGGCCGATAGATAAATTTTTCAAGAAAGGACAAACTAGGACAATGAATGCCTTCATGATAATTTACCTTCAATTCCATTCAATTCAATTCAATTCATTGAAGCTTTTGTAGAGATTTTATTTATCCACAGAGCTTTTTATCGAAAGTTTACGATTTTATTTATATTTATTTATCGGGAGATAAAATAGATTTGATAATGAATGATATAATATTTTAATTAAAAACGTTGGATAAGCTTTAGGAAGTTTCTTAAAGGCTTACTTCTAGTCATGAGGTCGAAAAAAAGCGATTTCTTATTAATTTATTTGAAATATATGTATTGATTAATATATTTAATTACTATTTGTACATAAAAGAGTAACATATAAAGAACATATTTTATATTTTTCCAAAAAAAAAATATCATGAGTTATATGGTTGCCAGCAGTTTTTCGGAGAAGGTTTAAAAAAAATGTTACTTTGCGGCGCGCAGCATAACTCATCATAGCGTTTCCGAAATTAAAAAACCAAAAAGATTCTATTAATAACTAGATGAATTTCTCTCGGATTATCTCTATCCAACTGAATATAATATAGTTTCATCGAATAATTTTTATTTCTTATATTTCTTCGAATTCTTATCTATTTCAAGTTGTCACAAGTCACATGTTGTAGGATGTCACATGGCAACTTTAGGCATAGAAGAACTTTAACTTCTGTCCATAATGAGTTGCCATGTGACATCCGATATCCATTCCTTTCTTGAGCTGCATTAACCCGAGCAAAAACTGCTAATGTTGTTGGTATTTTGGATATTTCTGAACTTTCGAGATTTTCTATGTAAAAAACTTTGCCAGCAACTAACGACGAAATTCGAAAAATTCGTAAACTTTGCTAAATAAAAATGTCCATGTAAGAAAACCTTAACTTTTTCCCTATTTGACGTTTGGTGCTTAGCATTTTTGGATTTTTTACACCTCTGTCCATACATATTTTATTAATTTTGTTTTACTGTATGCGCTTTTTAAATTGTTAAATTTTTTGTTAAACATAATTTTTTAAGCTTAATAATGAGAAAAAAAATTCGAAAATTTGATAAACATTTTTTTTAAACAACTTCGTGAAAACAACACAATCTAGAAATCAGTGAAATTTTACATAGTAAATTTTAAGTCATAGAATTTTATAAAGTCAGGCAACGTCATAATCGTGAAATATTTTGAAAATTGAAAAATTTGATGAAAATTTCATTTTCGTGTCGTTTTTAAATTCTATTAAATTATTCGACTTTCTGAAGTTTTTTTTTATTTTTAATTAAATTTCCTAAAAACATTAATTTTTATATTTAATGTTGATGACGTGTATTAAGTTGCCTAATCCACAACCTATTTGAGAAATGTGTCGTGTAACCAACATAAAACAAAATAATATTAAGAAGTGAACGATTTCAATGGTGTCGAAAAACAATGTGTGTTACAATTCAAGTAGTACAAACTCCGAGACAAACTCTTTCATATTATTAATAAAATTCTTTTATTTTTTCATGTCAATGCATTGTGAAACCATTATTAATAAAATGACGGTAATGTGATAAATGTATTTCTAACATAATAATGATAAATGAATGCATCAAAGAATGTTCGATTAAAAATATTAGGTAGAAAAGAATATAGATAATAATTTGCGTTAGCATCATTTGTATGTTGTAAAATTAATTTGTTTATCGATGTTGTACACATGGAATTTTTTCTTCCTATCGACTGTTCTATATTTACCAACTAGAACCCGTTTTTATTTACTCATCTCGTGAACCGTATCATATGTAAAATTTTTAAGACCCAATTTTCAAAATAATATCTTAAAATATGCTACGAAAAATTCCATGAAGACTAGAGAAGGAAAAAATCTACATTAAATAGGAATTATGTAGAGAGGATACCTACATGAATTTTTGTTTGTGTTACATATTTAAAAAAAGGATATACGAGTACGGTACTCCTTTTATCAGGGTTTTACTCTATATAAACCGACATCCATTAATCTCATCAGGCACTTTCAATATAATGATTTTTAATGGGTCTTCTCGTTCTCTATACATCAAAAGTTTATGCTGTTTAATGTTAGGAAATTTTTGTTCCACACCATTGAGCCAATCCAAACGATGGATGGCGCTTGGTGCTAGATAGCGTACTATACATAGCACCTATATTTAGATAGTCTAGTAATAAATATAGTTCGCTTAACCCGATGCTTTTATACATAATATCTATTAATACAGGGATGGAAAGTGAATGGGCACAGGAGTATAACGGATGATAAGGGAGTAACTTTCACAAACATTATCTTTGAATGTTTGATAAAGTAGGAAAAAAACAGCATATATATCTTCTTTTGACCCTTTTACAGCTTCAGAATTTCATTTTAAACAAAACACTAGCTTATTTTCGATTGGTGTTAAAAAGTCGGGTTTCTAGTTACTTATTTACTTTTAAATCAATTTTAATCAGATTACCATTAGTGGGCGATTTTATACAATATATATTTTTAGATTTCCCTATTTTGGGATATATCGATATTCCGTTGTACCGGGTGGTTGTGAATAGAAGTAACATCCTAGAAGTTGAGATAAACCTAGTAAACCTGATAAATCAGTATTACTAGATATTGTGGACACTTGTTTCGAAACTTATCTATTCAGTATTTTTATAACAAAATATAAATTTTCTTTTGTTCCTGGAAATACAACCATTTCATAGCAGAAAATTTACTTTTTACCGGGTATATTACGATGACAACACTTTGTATAAATATATCAATCTGCCTGGAATGTTAAATTATGTACAATGTTAAAGGATTCTTTGATTTTCTAATGATGTGCAATTACAAGTATAGATTTTTGATACAGAAGTATCTTTTTAACTAAATAGTGAAAAAAATACGTAACTGGTCTTTATAATTATTATCATTAGTTTAGTAATGAGATAGAAACTGTTCTGAATAAGTTAAAATCTTTACAATTTATTAACACAAATTTTCGATGAAAAGCTATTTTACTGTTTTTCAATTCAAAATTTATAAGGTATGATACTCGTCGAAGTAAAACTTATAATACCTGAATTATTGCTTTCCTATTAGTTTTCCTTTTACCGTATCTCTCATCCAATTTTGATACAAAATTTTCAATTCGCGGGTTGGGGCTTGTTTTATTTTTATAGTTGTAAATTCTGCATTACTCTTAAATCACCCTTTCAGTTAAAATGTGCACTACAAAATAAAAATGGGGAGGGGGAGGGGGTGAAATTTATTATTGGAATTTTTAATGGGTATTTGGTGAACGTTCGAGTATTAAGAAATAAATCATATTATGGGTATTGGGTTTTTGAAGTCATTTTCCTCTTCACGGCGACTAGAGAACCGAGTGGGAGAAGTGGGTGTTGTTTTTTTGCGCTTGGTACACTTGAAATATCGTCTGAATTGTGGTTAATTGCACTGCTAGATAGAATGATAGGATATTTTTTCCTATTATATAGCCAAGAATGGGAATATAAAAGGGATGATGTTCTAGAGATCAGACATATTATAACATTTTGTTTGTTCGAACGTTATCCCCGATTTCATTAAAAGAAAAGCTTTTCCCCATTCGTTTCGATTAATTAAGCACTCGTTTATGTTAATCTTTGATGGTAAGAAGTACTTGTACGTAAGTATACTCTGTATTATATTTAAAATTCATTACAGGAAATTGTAAATTTAAAATTTAAACTTTGTAAGTAAATGTATTCGTATTAAGGTGGGTCCAAATTTGAATGCGCATACGTTGAGTCGGTACGAATACACATGAATATCCTAGTGTAGACTACCCATTCGTACCTTCTGAGCGTATACTTTATCGTGCGTCGAATGTCTTGAGCGCACATGACCCGAGCCAAATGATATGGATAATTGAACGCATATGTGCGAGAACTGAGAATTCGTATTGACTCAGTGAAGACGTGATTATTTAATTAATGGTTTTTTTATCCGCGCTTGTGAAATAAATTATTGTTTTGATTTTATAAATGGTTTGGCTTGTCAATTTGTATTGTTTATATTTCTTTTAATTATATTTATTGATAATTTCTATCAAAAATTACTTTTCAATAATTTTGCATTTATGCAAAAAGTTCTACCAGCTATTACTAATTCTTCTGACATATTTATGCGAATGATTGGAGCGAATTGAGAACACGTGCATACTTGAAATTCAATTTATCCCACATATCATCACACATCATTTGAGCTCACATGAATTGAGCACACACGCATATTCGTGCGCGCTCAATTTATGTGCATTCAAATTTGGACCCACCTTTAGAAGTATTATTGTAAAAATAATAACATTTTATTTCATATCGCTTTGTGACCGTTCGGCAAACAATATTTCTAAATTAAATAACTTACTTAAAAACTGGTATGTGATATTCATGTATACCCCTGTGTAATTGTTTACCTTTTAATGAAAATGACTTATTCACGTAATAATTATTTTAATTAGTCTTGTTTAGAAATTTGTATGTTTTGTTTGCTTATGAAAATTGTATAATGAACATATTAGCAGGGACAAATTCTGCTATATATTAGTGAGATGAGTGCTGCTATAACATATCAGAAATACGAGCATTATATTAAAAATTGCGTCCAAATACTTAAGTTTTGCAATCTGCACAATAATAACTCGAATTGTTTTACATGGAAGGTATGTCTATCTTTATTAGTAAGTTTTTATGTCTCTATATCAAAGTCTAGCTTCACCCTCGTAATTTTAAATTTTAACTTCCAGACAATTTCCAAAAACATTATTTCATAATAAATAAGTATATGGCGTGCGTCCCATTCTGAAAACGGCACGCTTCGTGTTTGGTCTGAAGATGTACACTCTGCGGTGGTTAACGTGTATATAAGTGATGCTGCAGAAATTATTTTTGTCATAACCTCATAACATTGTCACACTTTTATATCATAAGCATTTAACATTCTTAAGAATCTTTTCCTCAAATATATTGGGAGTACAAATTATTCGGTTTATATTTTTTCTTCAAATATTCATTTATTTCAGTACAAAATGAATGAACAAATTAATCAAAGTATTGTCCATCGCTGGCTCTCAGACAATTTTCGAATTCCATGACTCAAAGAAATGACTTGACTTTTGAGGCGATCCTTAGGAGCCAATTATCGTTTTTTGCGAAAGAAGTGAACCGGTGACCTGCCAAATCGTGCTGCATCCATCGAAACAACCAGTAATCAGAAGGAGTAATGTCCGGAGAATACGGCGGGTGCGGTAAAACATCTTACTTGAGCGTTCCCAAATATTTTTTTACGACTTTTGCGATATACAACACCCTTTTAGTCCCACCATATATAGAGCATGACCTTCGAACCATGTATATTCGGCTTTGGTGTTGATGTTGAAGTCGATGGCAACGATTGACCGAGCATATAGCGTAGGATTTTTTCTTCTTGGATCATAGAATATCCAGTTCTCATTTCCAGTCGCAATCCGATGTACAAAACCCTTTCTTTGTTGCCTTTGAATCAGCTGCTCGCAAGTGAAAAATCGCCTTTCAACGTCTCTCGATTTGAGTTCAATTTCTTTGCTTTGGTATCATTCGCATGGATTTCAATTATACGGAAACGGCTCGTTGAATCATTCTCAATGGCTCCTCTTGAGTTTGACTCGGATCTCTTCATCGCGTAATGCCTCTAATTCTTCGTCTTCGAATTTTTCATAAATATTTCACATTCGCGGACCTGGTTTCTTGAATTTAAACTTCATAGAACAATAAATATCTGATTGGTTGGTGAAAATAAATTTCTTATTGGTTGTGGTACATTTATAGTTGACAATAGTAAATAAAATAAAAATTAATTAAAGTAAATAGTAAATAATGTCACGTGGTTCATTTTCAACACGACTGTATAGTTAGTACACTATTTTCAATTTCCTTTCAATTAGAGTTTCCAATTATCCGTTTTATTAAACTATATGGATAACGGATAATAAAAACCTGAACTATCCGGATAATCCTGATATCCGGATAATTTGAAAATTTTCCACAAAATATTTATTTGCATACGACATGTTTTCACAACACTAATTTTTAAGTAATTAATATTCAGTTAAAGTGTGGCTTCATTTTTATTTAATTGTCTTACCGATCAGAGATTGTGTGGAAGCCTAATTCTTCCATAGATTAATGTAGATCTAATTTTTAAAAACTGTCTTAGCATAATAATAATGGAGTTCCATCTGGTTATATAGCTACATATTGTTATAAAGCTCTGTGAAATTGAATTCTTAAATTAAAATGTCTTAAGCAGTCTTATAGTTTTCCTTTATGTTTTCTCAAAGTATTCATGTATGCAAATTGAAATTTTTCCTTTGACAATATACTTCGAGAAATCAGAAAATAATGGGAAGAAGATAGAAAAAAGCGAGATATAATAAAATATCAGGCAAATCTTGCTTAAATTGTGCGAAACCCTGGAGACTTTCGCGGAAAAGCTGACGATAATTAGAAAGGAAAACAGGAAAACGAGAAAAAAGATAGGAAAAGTTTGTATAAATCAAGAAAAATAATCGTGTTATCGGAAAAGTATTAGAAAATAGAAAAGGCGGGAAAAGTATTTAAACTTTCAGGAAAAATCTTGAAAATGACGTAAGAATGGATACAACGCTCGAACAATAATAGTTATAATATATATAAACAAGTTGATAATAAATCGACCACTTCCGGACGTCTTCTGACTGTTGCCTAAGTGCTCAATCGCAGTTGATCAGAAAATTTGCTAATCGATGAACGAGGAGGTTTTTGGAGGCTTCCATTCTTCTAACTTCAGGTTTTGTCTGAGATAATTTTAGGTATCCGATTATGCGGATATTGTTGTCTAAATTATCCAAGTAATCGAATAGCTGAAAATGCAGAAAGTTGCTTTAACAGTTTGATAAAAATACAAAAATTAAATATTTCTGAATAGTTGAAATTTATCTAAGAAAAATCAAAAATCCGTAGGTGCTCATACCGAGAAATTTGAATATCGGACATCGCAACATTTGATCCGGATTTCCCAATCTTCGAATCCAAAAAAATGTAACGATGCAAGAAGCTTCTAAATTAGTTGAGAAAAAATACAAAAATATCAAAACTAAACATTTCGTTCAAAAGCTCCGCAAAAACTTAAAAGCTCCCAGAAAGTTTAATTTTTCGAACCTTATTTTTCACGTTTTAAAATCTATTTTCTATCCAAGCGACGATCCTTTAACTAAATTTAAATTTTTTCCAAAATAAAGATTTTAAAACTTCGAAAGCTCATTGAAAGCTTAAAATTAAAATCTTATTTCAAATAATTTGGAATCGAATTTTTATACGATTCATTAAATTTAAATGAAATATGGAATTTTGGCAGAAAGCTTATTCAAGCTATTAAAAGCACAACGAAAGCTTTAAGTTTCGAATTTAATTTTCAACGTTTAAAAATCTATTTTCAATCCAGATACGATACTTTAACAAAATTTCAAATATTCCAAAAAAAAAATGCTTCCAAAATTTCGAAAGCTCATTTAAAGTTATTAAATAAAATAATTTGAGTTAGAAATTTGCAGCACTGTTTATATATCTGTGGCTCCAAGCATAAACCGCTTAAGTGGACTTAAGACGAAATTGAGTTATGAACACCATGGTATTCTCCATGCCGTCACAAAAATCCGAATTCTTTAATTTGGCCAAAATATAGCTATTTGAAGAAATGCATAACCGCGTAAGTTCATGTATCAGAATAAATTTATAAAACTTTAAATCGCTCTCCTGAAAAATTGCAAAAAAAGACTTAATGCTTAGAGCCACAGATATTACACTGTCTTTTCAGTACTCAAGTGGGTCCCTTGAAATTATGAAATGGAAAGAATCACTCGGTGACCCGCGGGTCATAGGTTGCCGACTCTTGATCTAACTTGTCGAGTTTCTTGTATTACTTGCAATATATACTAAATAATATGAATCAATTGATAAGCGACACTACAATTAGGTGCTACATTTTGCGCCAAAATCTTCATTGAAAGAAATATGCCAATCAAAACATAAACCAAAATGAAATTGAGAAATGTGCCAATCTAAATATGAAATTAGAGATATCTCTCATTTGCTTTGTTATCCGTAAATTACTCTATTTTTTGAAACAAATTATACAACTGATTGTTACTTCTTAATATCAGTTTATTGTTAGATTGTTAGATATCTACATGTAAGTGCTATAACAATGGTTTTATTTACATATTGCGTTAAATTAAGAGTGTAGGCTCGTTTCTAGACTCACAGTTATCTTTAAGATTACTTTATAGTACGATCTGGAGATGTGATACTGTTGCGCCTTTGCTTTTTTCTATTGTAAATAATAACTTAAATTTAACGATATTAGTGACCTTAAATGTATTTGAACATTTATGAATTTAAAGCCAAATTGAATATTGTGTAAAAATATATTAATTTATAATTCTAAAACGAGTCGTTTGTTTTCTATGTTTTTTCCCCGATTCTAGTTATTATCTTTTAAATAGTTTCCATTTTAATTCATTTTAAAAGCAGACTTCAAATTATATTAATTATATACCTTGAACGGTATTCGTTTATCGTTAGTTATACAGGATGTCTAACGATACGGTGTTGATAAATTTAAGTATCGGTAATTGAACCGGTTAGAAATAAGAACCGGTGTACCCACTTAGGACTCCTTGTCTAGTAATATTATTATTCATTCTCTTCTTAATTATAATAGGTTTTCAGTTTCGTAATTTTTATTAAAACCATTTAACCCTTGATAACCTTTAATCGTAAATTTTATTTTCTGCTGATTGACCGTATATACGTTCAGGGAACATAACAATATAGTTACAGCATAATTAAGTTAAATTATTTTATTATTATTACTTTTGGTAGAAGAACCTACTATATTAGTATATCTACTAAACGTTGTTCAATGAATGTGGTCAAAATTAAAATAAAAGACTAATTGTAATAAATATAATAAAAATACCATTAATATTTTTTTTTTAAATTAATTTATTTGAAATAATAATAACAATTTATTTTATTTAACATATTTATGATATGACGCTTAAATTGAGAGACAAATTAAATTAATTTTTGATGATAACTAAATTTAAAATTATAATCGAAAAATGGCCTAAATGTTGTAATATACAATTGAACCAAATATATTATTTCATTTCAATTTTTTATCTCACCCGAAACAATTATAATTTAATAATTTTTAATTATTTAATACAAACATGATTCATTTTTTTCATTTATTTTTACGTTGTGGAAATTAAAACCGCTACCAATATTAATTTAATAATTCGTCACTTAAGTCTTGGCATTGAGAATAGAATAGAATAGACCGTCACAATATATTTGATAGTTGTGTGCAGATGTAAGGTTTTCGAAAAGAGAAATATAATTTAAGGAAAGAGAAATTTTCAATCGATTTTCTTTGAAATCTTCAAATTTTACTTATGGAAAATGATTTCCTTAAACATATTGAAAAACGAATTGTCACCAATCTGTATATTGAAAAATAGAGCTTACCCTAATAGCGATGACTACAATTCAAATAATTTGTAATTTTTTTTTCTTGAAATTGGTGTTATTGAAAATGTTTATTTTTAATTTGTAATATTGCTTCTGAAAGGATGAATCATTTCTTCTGTATACAATAAATTCATGTAAATTAATAAAACATTAAATTCCGACTATTGTTTTTTGTGCATTCATAACGTCTTATCAATTTATTAATAATAAACTTAACATCAACTATTTATATGTATTGTATATTCAGATGTACAGCTATAACATTTGTGCTAAATTATATTATTTAATTCAATTTTTATTATTGAATGAATGAATGAATGAATTGTTCGTATATTATTCTACATGATGCTATTTATATTTATTTTGTTAGTGCGATTTGACGGCGGGGGGCAACGCGGCATAAATATACGTACAGTTTATTACAGCCTGGTACAATTTCATTTGAAGATATTTTTAACCTAGCGAATCTTACGTTTTTATAATATACTTAGCCCACTTAAAGTTTCAATTGACTTGCGAGATAAATTCTCATTCAAAATGATACAGTTTTACTTCAGTTCTAATTAAGATTCATATGGTCTTGTACTTCTTATGGATTGTATTCCCTAACTCAAATATTCGGTAAAAACGACAAATTTACTGAAAACAGAAATTGGGGAAGTTTTGTAAAATCTTAATACTCAATTATACCGGAAATAGTTATACAGTCAGGAAATTAAAGACAATAAGTAACTATATTCGGTAAACTCTCATTGAAGATGGGAATAATGAAGTTTGGGAAAATTAATTGAAATTGGAATATTTCATTTCTCGTAAATTGAGAAATTTTGTGTTCCAAAATTCCAATTTTTCAATTTTCACCAAATTTCAAAAAATTTCTCAATTTACACCAAATTTCACAAAATTGTCGACTTCTATAAAATTTGTCCATTTCAATGAAATTTTACAATTCCTGGATTTCAGAAATTTTTCTAATTTTATAACGTTTACTAATTTTTATAAAATATTTAGATTTGTCTAAATCTTCGAATTTTTACGAGTAAATTACACTACTAATCAAGATTTTCCATCACGAATGGCGATAACATTTCCTATAGTAGAATTTTCCGTAGAATCCGAATATCCTAATGGTTTCTCTCGATTGGTTCCAAATTTCCATATAATTGGCAAAATTCAAAAAACTGCACTTTTGAGTGCACATACCTCACATAAATGTCTAAATTTTAATTGTCAGCCAATCAGTTTCAAATTTGTGTACGTTATAGAGAAGAGTCAGACGAAAATTTTAAG
>JANTOP010088618.1:0-19851 GCA_027564815.1 Symmerus nobilis
AAAGTACTTTTATTTAAAGTTAATAAATTTGTTGCCCGTAAATAACATTTAATTAAATTCAAAAATTAAATATTTATAATTGAATGAGTGAAATTCCATTATAAGTTATTCAAGTAATTAAATACGCGAATTTCAATTATAGATTTGAATTGCTCATTGAATTTAATATTTTAATTCTTGTTTAAATTTATTTTTTACTGAGAAATGTTCTTTATCCTGTTTTCTACTTTTTTTATTCTTGTCTTAAAAATTAATTCTTACAAATCTCTATTCATTTACAAAAAAAAAATTACATTAGATCCCGTCTAAAATTATCTTCAACTGTCTGGTCGGCTAACATCGTTGCGTTCGCATCGGTAAGCATTTGATATCCAGCAAAATCCATTGTACCTAATTCCAGATCAATTGGCCGTATCGTGTCTTCAAATAATTCTGGAAATTTATTTTTAATTAGATTTTACTTTTAGAGGAATTTTCATTATTTTACGGGAATATTACCTTTTGTAAAATCTGCAGCTGCTGATGAAAAATCTAAAATCCAAGGGAGAATTAATTAATTAAATTAAAAATTATCCTTCAATTTAATATTACCCGTGAATATAATTTCCGGTATACTGTTTGGGCTAGCAATTTGTGTCGTTTGTTGTTGTTGCAATAATGATGAATTTTGTTGCTGTTGCGATTGTTCCGATTGCTGTTGATGATGCGGATGTTGCGGTGACTGCGGTTGATGTTGCTGGTGTTGCTGATGGTGTTGCTGTTGTTGCTGTTGATTCGTTTGCCTTGTGCCACCTTGAATGCCTTGATTACTGCTACCATTCGAATTTTGAATAACTATACTTTGATTATCCATATTTGATAGACTTTGCAAAGAGATTAGCGATGATTGATTATGTAAAGCGTCAATATCGGATGTCGTTATTTGCGTATATTCATCGTCCAGCTAAAAGTAACATCCATTTGTTCAAATTGAATATATTTTAAATTTCTAATTTTAATTAATATTGCAATTTAATTTCATGTTTTTTTTTACTTGTGAATAATGCTGGTGGTTTGGAGACCTTGATATAAAATCTGGCACAACGCTGTTATCAACCTAAAAATTAATTCAACAAATTTAATCAACCAACTCTAATTAAAATAAGCTAATTAATTTGCTAGACAAAATAGTATAATGCACTGTACACAAAATACATATTACTTATTACACAAATGCTTCTACCACTCACACTAAACAATTATTTATTTATTCAAAATAAATTAATAATATTTAAAAATTATAATAATGCATAACTTAGTAATTAATTATTTAAATTAACATCTATAAAAATTAAATATAATTTAGCAATGTATAAATGATATGAAAATGGGTGGACATGAAATTATAATTATTTTTTGTTTTTATTTGGTTTAAAGAAAAATTATTATAACATGAGTGATTAGAGCTAGGGCTCGCAGACAGATTCTTTAATTGTTGTATTTTAAATACAGATGAGAAAGACGATTACCAATTCTCTAATTACTGTTATCGAATTGAAGAATTAAATATGCTAACAGAGACTACAATTTGCGGAAATCTATTAAACACATTATCGGTAATTTTGAAAATCGACACTAAATCTATTATGTTTGAGACCACCAAATATTAAAATTTAAGAATTCAAGGGGTATCGCAATAAGCCCATAAATCCTGGCCAACAAATCACTATAGCGCAACAATTATGAATAAGAAATATATTTATATTAGGGGGTAAAAAGGCAGGTGGGTTTGAGCAATTGGGGGATGGCAGACGATAAAAAGAAGTAGGACAAGATGAATGAACGAGCAGAACTAGGACGGCTACGAGGGTGGGTTGGGAGGAAGGAGGGCAGTATTGATAGATTTGTAGCTCGTGAATGATAACTGCGAATTTACTGGCAATCTCGCAAAATATGAACAATGAACTTTTGAATCATAAAATGAAACAAATTCATTTTTGGTTTTGAAATAAATTCAATAGTTAATTTTATGAAAATCAGGAAATTGCATGAAAGTTGGAAAATCTAAAGGTAAGGTAAGTGGACAAATCTAAAGAAAATTGGAAACCGGGAAATTTCATAAAAATATCCCAAAATTTTGAAAAACTAAATTTCGAAAATTTCAAGATTTTGTAAGAACCGAAAATACGGAAAACCCGTAAACAATTGATTGTTCTAAATTGAAATTTTTAAATTTTGTAGAATATTTTGAAGCTATAATTTTAGCCAGAAAACTAAATGTTTTCACCACCTTAATAAAGCGGTGGATGAAGTTCAAAAGAAAATAATTTATATCCAAAAGTTTAGTTATTGAATTTAAAATTTAAAAAACGAAAAGTTTAAACCTAAAAATCAAAAAATCTCCCCCATGGGGAGTCTATTTTCATTCTAGATTTAATCCTGTTCCCTCATTCATTGTTAACTCTCGGAGAGAACTCAGGAGTAGCCATTATTGACAAGCAAATTTATCTCAACGAAATCAAGCCATTCAACCACATCAACCCCAATTCCCCTCATTTTGCCTCCTTAAGAAGCCTAACATATTTTGAAAATTTTAAGGGCTAGACGGCGATATAAGATTTTCGTTATTTTGAAACATCTTAAAAATCTTTCAGTAAAAGTTGGAATCTTGATAGTAAATAGGTGAAATATTGTGAAAATTGAATCAAAATATACTCCTGAAAGACAGACAATTCAAGAGTTCTCCAATTTTGTCGGATTTGAATGAGATTAATTATGATAGGAATTCTATGCTTCTGTTTTTTTTTATATGAAAAAATAATCAATTTGAATGAGAGTTATAAATTAAATAAAAGCATATTATTAGGAGTTATTAAAGAGAAATGAAAGTTGATAAATATATTTATAAGATGGATCTAAAATATAATTCTCAAAAAAAAAAACCAAAAAACCAAATTTGAACTTTTAATTTGCAGGTTGGGATGGTATCGCCGAAACGTATAATAATACAAATCACAAATCTGAAGATAATATTTTGTGCATGTTCTTTTACAAAATCTTTTTTTTTTTTTAAATTAAATATATAAACAAGATTTTTATGCAAAATTTAAAAATATTAAAAAAAGAAATTAGATAAAAATACGTATAAACGAAAAATGAACCTGTACTTGTGCTGTCCATGTACAACCCGATTCGACCAAGCTTTGAACAAGGGCCGCCCAATCCTTAACATTTTAATTAAGCAGCGTTAAAGAGATGTTATTCATATTTTTAAAAAAAATCGTTCATTATTTTAATTTGTTTTTAAATTAATTTGCTTCAGATCTTTTTTTTAAATTTATTATTAATTAATAATTAATAATTATTATTAAATTTGTTAATTAAATAGAAGTCATGCAATAAATGAGTAAATTGATGTTTTAAAATAAATGATTTGATTTTATAAATAAAACTAAATTATATAAATGAATGAAATTATAAAACTACAACAAAATTTCCAACTATTATGACTAAATAAAAATACAAGACTTTAAATAAAAATCAAGCTCTAAGCATTACAAATATAAATTAACAAGTCCGTCAGAAAGTCAACCTGTTGTCCCCTGCTGTTTCTAAATGTATGTAAATTAGACTACCACTATAATTATATCGAATCTAATTAAAATCAAAATAAATCGTAACATATGGCAGATTCTGGGTTCGATTCCGGGATCTTATAAATTGAGTTTATGAATTTAATAATTAATATCACGTCAGGGACAAGTTCTCAGCTTAAGTGATAAACGAATGATAAGTATATTCTCCAAGGAACTCTTTCTTTATCTCTATTAGCATTTATCGTTACACATTTCATGTTTAAAAGTTCAACTTCAAATTTATAAATTAATTGTTTTTACTGACTCGGATGCCCCAACAAATATACATTATTTCCATACGTTCGTTTTAATTAAAATTATTCAAATAGCGGACGTTTGTCCCCTTGTTAAGAATAAAGGTCGAGATGATGATAAGATGAAAGGAGGGATTTTTATACTACAAAATCGTAGTCAAAATAAGCATAACGAAATCCGTACATCAAATCAAACTATAATTTGTTTGTTCAGGTTTAATTTTTATTTATGGTTTTGGTTTAAAGATTTTAATAAAATAACTCGATTTATGGTTTCGATAGTTTTGAGCACTTACGAAATCGAAATATCAACTTTGTAAAAAAAAAGAGTACAACACTGCTATCTTACTGGAACTACAAATATTGAGGACCATGTTAAAGCCAACTAGGCTTTGCCAGGTATTCGACAATCAAATTAAATATTGTCTTAAAAATGTGAACCAGATGTATGTACAATGGATGGCAAGAAGTACCAGCTCTACTTATCGACATATAGTAGCGATAATTTTTCTTTTTAATGTACAAATATGAATTCGTATTTTAGAACCCAATAAATTGGTTGTATTTTGAATCAAATGGTAATTTAATAAATATTGTATATTAAAATAAATTACTTGCTAAATTATATTATTTTAATTTCATTATATTTAATAAATCAATATTTCGCAATCGAGTAGAATAAAAACTATTAGTAACTTTCTTAAATCTTTTAGTATTTTAGTATTTCGATTTAATTGTTATTAATCTAAATTTATAACATATAAAAAAAAGCGTACTAATTCAGCAAACTAAAAATAAAATAAATAAATAAATTGCAAATAACTACAGCATTGAAATACATAAAAAAAATCTTTTGTTATTAAATATTATTAATTAATATTATAATTAATTACTTACCAATGAAAATTGTTCAAAATGTTGTTGTATTGAAGGATTTAGATAGTAATCTGATTGGAATTGGTCATATTGTCTTAAAAAAAAACATTTAAAAGAGAAATGAATTAATTAATTAATTTGAAAGTAAATAATTACTAACCCATTTGTACACTGCGGTACAGGACTACATGGAGCACTTATATTTGAATCGACGCCCGATTGTAATGCTGTTAAACCAGGACTCGAACCAGGACTTGGTCTACTTTTTGGATTACGATATTCAGTTAAATTTGCCTGATTAACAAAAAAAAATCTTTTACATTAAAAAATCATATTTAAATAAATTTGATAATTTACCGAATCTAAGTTAGATAAATTTCCATGAATTTCTTGAAACATATTTTTCGGTGTTCCATCATGATGACTATTTGTATAATTTGATTGGGGTATAGGTTGTGGTCGGCTTCTATTATTTAAATATGTTTGTTGTTGTTGCTGTTGCTGCTGTTGCTGTTGTTGCTGTTGATGTTGATGTTGAGTTGGCGATTGATATGAATTATCTATTGTATAGTCCTGGTTTTTGGTTTTCAATTTTAAATATTTAAAAAAAAAAATAGAACAGACAACAATTTTCGATTAATATTTAAAATAAATATAAAAAACAATCAATTTAATTTAAATTAAAAATATAATTAAATATTTTCATCTATTAATTGATTATTATAAAGCTTTGTGACACAAAAAAAATATGTGCAATAAAATCTATATTAAATCTAAAATATTCACCAGATTCCGGCTAGGATTCAGGATGTTAAAAATAAACGATCGGAACTACTGCTTGGAGTATCGAGAAACACACGAATGGTCGAGTTTTTTGAGAATATCTGGTAGAGCGGAATGTTTGTATTTTTTTAAATGTTAAACAGTGAACAATTTGAAATATTTCAATGCCATTAGAATTAACGCAAGACTTTCAATTACGCCTATACTAAATATTAAAGATATCATTTATAGTTACTCTACATTTGAGTTGGCCTTTAAGTTTAAAATTAATTTCAGATAATATTTATTTATTTATTCAATAATATTAACTGATTATTTTTGATAGTATAAGGATTTAATTATTACACCCTCTTACAAAATTGCACTTTTTTTTCTCCCAAGAGAAATTCCAAATGCACGTGATAGTGGTATTTACTTGTGCTCCGCTATCATGTCCACTTGGAATTTCTCATGGGAGAAAAATCGTGTAGAACGGTGTTATAAGTCGTAATGTAGCCTACACACTCTGCTTTATTATTTAAAAATTAAGTATCATTTGCATATTTGGGAAATTCTCTCTTAAAAATATGCAAGCCAATGACGTTCTCGATGGCATTAATTAAAATTATTAATAACTAAAAAACGAATTATTCCTAATTGACTGTTCTTATTCTAAAATAAATTTAAGGAATATTATACGAAAATATAATTAGTAAGTAAGGAAGTATTGCATTTATATTGCCTACAGTTATTCAAAAAATTGTATCCAATATGCAGAAATATAATTAATTAATTTAAAAATACTAAATAGGTAATTAAAAAATAACGATGATGTCAACTTTGGGCGATAAAACTTAGACAATTTTGGAGTCAATTCCGTGAAAAGGTAAAATTTTAGAAAGAAATTAAGAGACATATTGAAAAACGGACACTACATGGATGGAATTTAAATGAAAATTTCAAGGGAGAATTTAAGAGGCAAATAAAAAAACAAATTTAATGTAAATTAAATGGAAATTTCAAATTCAATTAAAATTTAAATTTTCATATTACCAATGTTTCCCATTTTTTTCAACAAATGTAGACCATTTGTACTTGCCTGGTATATGAGATGGCTAAACAATAATCAATAATCAATGACTGTGGCAAACACATTGGAATGCCGAAAAAAACTAAGTATCAATACGATTATCACTACCGCGAGTACCGCTCATTGCAATTAAAAATTAAATTTCTGGCAAATAATTTAATAAATTAAAATTTGAGACTAAAAAATAGGAGATTAAAATAAATCAGTGACGTGCAGTCTAATGTGCAGACGGCACAGAACACACCTTAAATATCAACAAAATCATAACTAATTTTTATTGCTGCAAATTGATAACTCAAATTATTTTAATTAATAACTCTAAACCATTTTACTAATTTATTTATTAACTTTAGAGTGATTTATGAGGGGAAAGAAGAGGTAGTACAAAAGAAGTCTCGAAATCTGGTCTATGGTCCACCTATCTGGGGATTCTTCCGATCAGTGAGAGATATCTAAGATCGATACTCTCCATCGACGTGAATAATTTTCCTTCCTAATAATTTCAAAATTGAAGATTTTCTGAAAAAGCTTTAAGAAATTTCCAAAAGCTCATCGAAAGCTTTTAATTAAAATATTAATTTAGGCAGTCGATCTAATGTTTCTCCCAATAATTAAATTTAAATGAAAACCGAAATTTTCCGTGGAAAATTAAAAGCTGGAAGGAGCTTTAAGAAACTTCTACAAGCTTATCCAAAGCTTTTAATTAAAATATGTTTTCATTCATTATCCAATCTATTTTTTCTACTGACAAATAAATTTTAATGAAATCGGAAACTTTCATTAAAAAGCTCTGTGGAAAATTAAAATCTCTACGAAAGCTTTAATGAATTCAATTGGATATTATTAACGGCAAGTTATCATGAAGCCATCATTGTCCTTGTATGTCATTTCTTGACAAATTCACCTATCGGATTGAAATTGCACAAATAAATATATGCTTTCAATGAGCTTTCGAGAATTTGGATTTTTTTTGGGAGAAAATTTGAAATTTCTTGAAAGGCCTGATATCTGGATAGAAAATAGATTTTAAACGTAAAAAATTAAGTTCGAAACTTTTAGCTTTCTTTGAGCTTACAGTCGATTGAAAAGCTTTTTACGAAAATTCCTTTTTTTATCTATATTTATTAAATCGAATTCAAATTACATTCCAAATCATATTATAGACAATTTCAAGCTTTCAATTATCAATCGAGATTTTTAAAGCTTTATTTTGGAATATGTTGAAATTTCGTTAAAGAGCCGTTATCTGGATAGAAAATAAATTTTAAGCGTATAAAATTAAGTTCGAAACTTAGAGCTTCTAAGTTCGTTGCGATTTTTAAAGTTTGGATAAGCTATCTTCGCAAATTCCGAATTTCATTTAAATTTAATGAATGGGATTCAAATTCGATTCCAAATTATAATTATATAACAAGACATTTTATTTTCAATCTTTCAGCGAGCTTTCGAGATTTTTGAAGCTTTTTTCTTGTTGAAATTTTGTTAGTCTCGTTATCTGAAAAAAAAAATAGATTTTTAAACGTAAAAAAATGGTTCGAAAAATAAAGTTTTCTGGGAGCTTTTAAGTTTTTCCACAGTCTTTGTGCGAAAAGTTTTTGTTTTCATATTTTTGTATTTTTCCTAAACTAATTTCTAAACTCCCTGCATCATTACATTTTTTTCGATGCGATGAAAATTATCGGGAAATCCGGATCAAACATCGGGATCTCTGATATTCAAATTTCTCAGTGCGAGCCTTAATGAATTTTTAATTTTTCTTAGATAAATATCCACTTTTACGAAATATCCAATTTTTGTATTTTTACCGAACGGTCAAACCGTTGACCGCACGCCATTGAAATAAATTTATCTAAAGTGTATAACCCGATAATATAATCCCATTTGATCATTGTTGGACCGTTCCAACTATTATCGATGAAAACACAGCAAGTGTAGGACCACCAATTAGGAGATCCGGTCTAATTGATTTAATAATAAATTAGGTATGGGATTTTGTCATCAAATGGGGTAATATTCGTCCCCCAATTAAAGAGAGAAATGTATGATATATGTGCATAATCACAGCTACCAAAGTTCTTATACCAAACCTTTGTTCTGTAGCAGTGATAGCAGCAGCAATTGCAGCATTGCCAAAATTCTTAAAATAATCTGTTTGATGGAACCGAAAATGTCATTAAAATATAGAGTTAGTTCACTGTTCAATAAATGTTCAATATTAAACAATATTATTGTCGAACAGTGAACAAAAATGTTTCAAATATAACCCTTTACCGATTTGACTAATTTGAACGAATTGTTCAATGTTAAACGTGTCTCTCTATTAGAGAAATCCAGTTAAATTACTTGTATTTACAATCCTAAGCCGGAATAGTGATCTCAAACTAAACTGAAATAAATGAAAAACAAGAATTGATAAATTAATATTAAATACCTTAAAAGAATGAAGATATTTGCTACCGGGAACAGATAAAAAATGCTGTGTAACAAATAAACATCAAAGCAAAACAATCAGCAAGCAAACGGTTTTTTTTATTTAGTTGTTATAAAAATAAAATAAAAAGAAAAATAAATAAATTATATAAATTTAATAAATTAGAAAATAATTTGGTGAGTTTGGTAAATAAAATTATATTAAATTAAAATTAAATAGCAACATGAATAATAATTGAAATAAAAATGTTAATGAGTAATGAACGAATGAGATTACCTGTTGCTGTTGGCTAGATAATTGTTGTGAGTGTATCGGACTAAATGTACTATTATCACTCGGAGAATTTGCTTGTGAATATGCGAATCTAGCAGCGGGTTGACGAGCCGCCATTGATGTTGGAGATAATGTGGATGGCGATGCGGTAACAGGACTCTAAAATGAACCATTTATTTACATAATATTATGAGAAAATAGAATATCCAACATACCGAACTGTATGGACTACTCGATTGTTCCTGTTCCTGATCAAGAGGCGTATGCAATGGCGATGGAAAGTGCACCGAAGTTAAATCTGGCAGAGATCCAGTATTATTTCCTATTGGTATTTGTGTATTATTATCCATGGGATAAGCACTAAAAGTAAATAATTGATTATACAGAACCTGAAAAATAAGCAATATAATTCAATTTTCCTTACTTTACACCAGGTAATCTTGATAAGCCACAGGATGAACGTGGCCGTTCATTTGTAACACCAGACATAGATGTATGATGACTATTATCATCCAGATACGATTTCTTAGTTCGTCCGTGCGAACTTCGTCTTGCAGCTACGGGACTTGATAGCGGAGAATGGGATCCATGATGATTATTGTAATGATCCTAAAGGAAAATTAATCGAAAATATTAACATTTTTCGTTTTAA
This sequence comes from Symmerus nobilis, assembly GCA_027564815.1. Taxonomy (NCBI): domain Eukaryota; kingdom Metazoa; phylum Arthropoda; class Insecta; order Diptera; family Mycetophilidae; genus Symmerus; species Symmerus nobilis. The sequence continues at coordinate 9,953 of JANTOP010088618.1, forward strand.
TTGAACATAAACAAAATTTCGATTTACTTGATGGATTGCCGAATCGGAACTGGTTCTTCGCCAGCCTGAATCGCTCGGTGGACTTAGATATGCTATACTACCGCTATTGTACGGTGATGTATCTACTTTACGATCGCCGGGACGACGCATCGGTCCAACACCAACTGATCTCCCTGACAAATAACAAAAATCACATGAAAGAAAATTTCTTTTAAAAATTGATTTTTATAACGGATCCACTTACCACGAGATTCACGAACTTTTGCTGTATTACAATTATTATTTGGAGATCCATCTTGATAATTCGAAGTTTCTGGATTAAATGGTAATTGATGATCGTCAGACTAGAATTTAAGAAAAGAAATTAACATCTTAAACAAAGTGTTAAGTAATGAGGAGATAAGGAGGTTCTGTTTATCGGCCTACAAATTAATAATCTATCGGTATCGGTCCAAAATTATGTTAGAAGTATAAGATAGAAATAAGTATTTGGTTCCGGTTAAATATCATAATTACTCGGTAACGTGCTTGTACGAATTTAGTAATTTTTTAATCACACATCACATGTTTATTTTCATACATTATATTACATGAATCATCAAATAATTCAATATTTGGTAAATATCAATACCAAATAGGAGGGAGCTGAAACTATTTAATTTAATTTATCCGTTCCCTCCACAAAACCTGTTCATATTCAACCCTTTGGCCTATTCCTATTAATACCAAGCCCACAACCAAGCAGGTTTTTTTCTTTTTTGTTTTATTATGTGATAAATTTTTTATTGGTATAACGACAATTAAATATTTATATCAAATGGTACGATTTAATTTATTTGCATTATTGAAGGTGATTGGAGCTTAGTGCGCCTAAAAATTTCAGGAATGTTAATTGAAAAAATATACTCTTCAGCAGATTAGCTCAAAGTACATCAAAAAAGTATTTTAAACTCACATAAAGAACCGGTAAAGTAGAGGAAAAAATTAGCTACACTGGACCAAATATTGAAAATGTAAAAAAGTGTTTAGAAGCCTCTACCAACGAAAAACTGCGTTTCCTAATATAACAACTTATAACATTAAGTAGCAAACGCTCTACGTACTGCAGTTTCTAAACTATAAAATTCCAGCCAACTCAATAGCTATGGCAAAATGAATAGATAGATGGAATTTTTAATTCAAAACTGCTGTAAAAATTGAGAAAATGTTGAGTTCATTTTTCCCTCAACAAATTATGATTTTTCTCACGCCCTCAATGTCACCCTAAATATAGCAGTTGTTAAATCGAATATACAATTTAATTAATATAGTTGCGAAATACATACAACTAAGCTCACTTTGGTAATAATTGAGTGGCAAGGAAACAATATTTGTGGATGACATATTTTAGGCAAGATTACGAGCTAAAGTGAAGTTACGACAAATGATATCTTATGTTTTTTCATATAACATTTTATTGATATTTTACCTAAAGGTAAAATCAAATTATTAAAATTGTTTATATTAAATTTTCAATTCCTCGTTCAGAAATAATTAATTAAATTACATTTCTATCATTTAATAAATAATATTTTAATCAATGGTCCCTATAATCCCAAGTTATTTCACAATTGTCTACTCATTCAGCAATAAATATGTTTAATAAATAATCATTTTTACTGAAATTACTTTCTCAAGTCATTATAACGAATATCAATAAGAGATAAGGGTCAGTACCAATATCAAATTAAGGGGACATACTCCCTTACGACACGGCTAATGTTCCCTTCCACGTAGGTTCTTGTAAATATAAAATCACTTTCCTTTTAAGTTTAGGATCGATATGCGATTATCGTTAGTATTTCCCGGCTTTCTCGCAGGATTTTGTCGATTTTGTTTTAACTTCAAGCCCATCTTTCCTTACTTTATCGTCGAAGGCCTGTATGTTAAATTTGTCTAGCTTATTCATTGCCTTTTGCGAACTTTTTCTGACTTTTCTAGAAAGGTTTTCTTTCAAACTTTTAGAGAGTACAATAGAGTTGAATTGAGTATAGGATAAATAAATAAAAAAAAGCAGACCAGCGAAAAATCAATATAGTGCTAGTTGTAATTTGATTTATTTCTTAAAAAGCAATATCGCTGCTTCATAATATACTAAAAATAATCTGTTTAATTCATTTTAAAACAATTTAACTAAAACTTATTATTAGAGAAATTGCAGACCTTTACGCGGTGTCTAATCACAATGTCATCACTAGGTTAGGTTAGGTAAGGTTAGGTTAGGTTATTCCTCCGTACACGGTTACAACCGTTTCTTTTAACACAAAAGAACGGCAAACCAACCAGAATTTTTTGGAAAGCTCAAAATGTTGGAAACCTTCCCGACGTCCTCAAGTTCACTGCAGAACCCTATGGTTGAGAGTCGTCGTTCTTGAAGTGCCGAACATTCGCAGAAGAGGTGTTTTATACTTTCTTGTTCCTCGTCATCTCTGCTGCTGCGGCAGAAATCATCTGTCAGAACACCGTATCTGTTGGCCATGATACCAATGATACAGTGACAGGTAATGACACCAACAAATATTCTGATCGACGATCTGTTCGTCGGATCGACTCGACTCGACACGACTCGATCATACTCCCAGCCCTGGTATCTGAATGACGTATTGCGTATTAAAATCGTAACATTCTGTGATACAGTCGGTCTGCGTCGGAGCAACTACTCTCTCGAATTGGCGGAATATTCTGCCTTAGGCAAGATTCGTGTCTTGCCAGTGTCCTAGATTCCTCAGACGCATTGCAGTTTTGGCAACGACATATTTAATGTACACCTCCAGCGGCAGGAAATGGAAGATGCTTTGATTTAAGTGACCCCTACACAAGCTGACCTTTGTACCCTGGAGAGCATTTGTAACTGTTACTTCGTGTCCGTTACTGTCCACCATACTAGGGCGCCGTATATCAGTAGTGGTATGAATGATGTACGGACGCAACCCCCCTTTTGATTCCGAACAGCTTTTGACAAGCGTATAATGCTTTAGAAGCTTTCTTCGTTCTCTCTTCCGTGTTCCTATTCCATAGAAGTTTAGGGTCTAGTCTAGAATGACCACTAGATATTTTGTGTCAGAAGAGAGTGTGAGAGATATCCCGTTCTATTTGGGTAGATCAAAAGTGAGGATCTTCCTTATCCTCGTGAACAGCATTAGTTCGGTTGCAGGGTTTACTGTTAAGCCGTTTTTGTCTGCCCAGGGAGTTAGGTCTTTTAGCGACGATTCCAGCAGTTCGCTGTGTAGTTTACCCGACACCATATCGTTGGCATATCGTATCCTATCACATTAATTCTTTTTGACTGAGTTCTACAAGAATGATGCCCAGACTTAAGACCCACAAAAGGGACCCACAAATTCCCACCTTAGGTACTCCCCTGGGGACCGTTATACGTGCAGATGCTCCACCAATTGGATTCAATTGATTTACTGAGAAGCATTTGATTGATCCACTGTATGAGGAAGTCACCTACTTGGAAACACCTGAAGGCCTTCCGAACAAAGTGGACTCCTAAATTATTGAAAGCACCCTCTATATCGAGGAAGGCTGTCAGAGTGTATACTTTGTAAGGCTCTCTACGATGGTATTCACCACTTCGTGTAGTGCTGTTTACAGACTTACCTTTGCAGAAAACATGTTGTGTGTTGTTTAGTCGTTTAATACTTGGCGACCCTCTAATGTGAAGATCAGTTTATCAAACGTCTTCAGTAGGAAATAGGATAAGCTAATTGGACGGAGATCTTACGGTAGGTTTTGACCCGATCTTCCTGCCTTAGGAATGTAAATCACCTTTACTATTCTCCAAACTACTAGGTACATAAACCGTTAGTAAGCGACTTTTATAAATTTTCACTAACCATGTTCAATTAAATCATAAGATTTCTGGAGCATGGCGGGTATGATTCCATCTGATCCATTAGATTTATATGGTTTAATAGAATCCATAGCCCACTTAATCTTCATTTTGTCGATTAAACGATTTATTTGCTCTAACGCTATCGGGTAGGACTCTAATTACATCAGAAGAAGCGAAAAACAGAAAAGTTTCCGAATATGTTTTACCCCCCCCCCCCCTACCCCACCAAAATTGCAGGTGTTGTAAACCAGTGTGAACGTTGATTTATCTATCTGAATTTTTGTACAAGACGACCTTGAGGCTCAAAGTCAAGAAAATTTACCCGTCTGTAGGGGAGGGGAGGAGGCTGAAGTTGTGCAGCTCTTGGCCCGACCTTTTTTGGACGGCTCAGAACTCACCACGAGAAGGTGGCAGCACCGAGAATTTCACCCACACCCTTCCCAACCAACTAACCAAAGAACGATGTGAAAAATTATTCAGGAATAGCAAACTCTGCTTTAGCGTCATATTTAGGCATAGAGGCACGAGAGGTGAGGGTTGCTTTTATGAATCCATCACGTCTCTCGTATCCATATACTTTTGAGGAGGCTTGTGTCACAAGTTTAACGCAACGTTCCACAGCCTGATTGTGGCATGGAATGTCTGCCAAATTAATGTTTAATGTTGGTTTTTCCTTACTAGATATTATTTGTAAAATGTATTTAGAAGAAAGCCTTTCCAAAAGTGGAGGGCAAGTAAGTTTTGTTTCTGACCAATTTATTAATTCATAATATTCATTTGCTTCAAAATTTATTTTGGGAACCAAACAGTTTCTAACACTTTGCCTTTTACGGGAACTTCTATCGTTTTTAGAATTCGGATAAGTCCGAGCTCTCGGATATGCTCTCTGTCATCCACTATCATCGAGAGAACAATGTTTTGTGGATGGGCAAAGAAGGCGTTTGTTTGGATAACCTTATGAACTACTGCCTGGACTTTGGAAGATAAGTTTCTGCATTTTTTTATGCATTCTGAAATATGTTTAGGTCCGTCAACTATCGAAGATTTTGTTTTAATTTCGAACCACAGCTATCAACGATAAGAGATGTATTACTATCATTAATAAGACTAGACATCTTTTAGAACACTAGAAGTAATAGCAGCTGTTGCTCTGTCAGACACGCCAAAGCGATCACATGTTAAAGCAGTTGCTGGAAGTGACAGGCGTATCTGTGAAGTTTTTAAACAACCTGAGTGAGAATACAAAGAGCGTGAGGACTGAAAGTCGGAATCATCCTTATCATTATTAACTTCAAAAGTTATATCTGGTTCAGAATCAATGCTGCTAGAGGTTCCAGGCAGGCTGGTCTGATTTAGCTGACGTGCCTTTCTCTGCATCCTTCGTATAAGCTTTTGAGCTTCTTTAGCATCCACCGTCCCAATTTTACCTTTACTGAGGTGTCTTTGAGCGTAAAGCAATTTGACTTCTAATGGCAAATTCTTCTACCTATTTAGGGCAAGTGCAGTTGACAATTACCAGACTGGGACAAATACACTGAAAGTCAAGTAAGTTAATGTGTGAGCTGCGTTACTCAAAGAACATTTTCTATTTCAATATTTTGGCTATTCTTAACGAGAAATGGCCTTTCCCACGCCCTCTAGGAGGTGGAAAGTGGGTGGGGTAGGGGCGTAGAACATTTTTTATCTCGTAGTGAACTTCAAGGAAATACTACGTACTAAAAATGAGCTCGATCGGACATCCGTTAGCCCTCCTACGATTTTTTATATATCGGTTCAATTTCTGTTAAATTCGCAAACTTCGGATGCGATGCGCGAACGGAAGGCATTGTCCGATTTAAAAAATTTTTTTCCCTGAGTTCGTATTGACGAGTGGCAACTTTTCCGCACTATTACGATTCGATTCGAAAACTTTTCTGTTTTCGCTCCAGTCTACTAAATACTCGTCAAATCAATATGGTGTGTATGAGAAAAAAGTAGGCAAAGAATGTATGTATGTACAATATTGTATAAAAAGATTTTTAAAATGCCAATTATTACCTAACCTTACCCTAACTGATTATACTAATTAAATTATAAATTATATTAATTAAATAAAAATTAAAAAAAATTATCAAGCTGCTGACGATATAAGGCTACGTTTTCAGGCCAAACCAATGTCGCTGTTCCGACAACTTAACTTGGCAACGAATATCCAAATAAAACTCATTTTAATCCGATATTAAAATATGGAAATAGGTAAGTTTTGATTTGATACAACACAACTGAGTACCAAATATTTTTTTCCCTTATTTTCCCAATTTATTAAATTAAAAGAAAATGAAAGTAAAATGGTGATTGAAATTTTTCGATTCAATATTTTCACCAAGTGAACAATCTCACCAAACCAGCAATATTTCGTAACAAATCTCAATTCCGACCTCTAATTAGCAATCCAAAAAAATAATAATATGGTGAAGATAAACAACAAGTGATAGCCAAATATATAAAATAACAAAAAGTAAAGAAAAAAAAACTTACATAAAGTTGAAAAACCAGTTTTTTTTTATAAGTTTTGGGAATTAATTTATTCTGTGATTTTAAATTTAAATTTAATTTCGAACTGTTTGGGAGAATCCATTCTTTTGTTGGTCAATTTTTAATCCCAAAATGAAATATTGATTTTCAACGGAAAATTCAGACATAATTCCATTGCATGCATTTTTTCCATTCCAGGGTGTACCTTCGATCCGATCACTGGTTGCATGTACTTTTTGTTTAATCATTTAAATTTTGAAATTTCTAAAAATAAATTAAATGCAGGCAGGTACCTGCTTCTTGTTGGTTAGTGGGAGGCGAGGAGGGTTTATACAATATGCAGTTAAGAGTGCATTTGATATACATTGCACTTTCTTATTTTCATTCAATTGATTAGGTTTTTTTTTTGTAGATAAAATGGAACCATATGCATATGTTAATGAATTTACCTAATTATTAATTTTCGAATAAAAAAAAACCCTAATTTAATTATTTATTTTTAATGAATTAAAACAATAAATAAATAGACGAAAAAAAAAAACAATAATAAAAACGTAAACACAGAGTTTGCGTGGCCGACATTTTCCAATTTTTTGAATTTATCAATTTTTTCTTTTTGGCTTTTTGTGCCTATTTTGCATATGTGTACGTATCCAAAAAAAAAAACGTAAAATTTTAGGATGCGCAATGGTTTCTATTCCATCAAATTTTCAATAAAAAAAAAAGAATGTTGTCAATATCGGTATAAAGATAAGAAGAATGAATGGACCTTTTCAGATACCTGTGATGTATTTCGAGTCCCCGGAAAAAATTTATTTTCCGAGTAATTTAAATGAAAATAAAAATAAATAATAATATCCGAGTTTTTCCAAAATTTTCTTGTATTTTTTTACCTTAACATCAGACACTTCACGCATTATCTTTTCAAAAGCAGCTGTTTCTTCTGCTTGTTTTTGATTGTGCAACGCAATTTTTTCACTGAATTTCCGAGGATTTGCCATTGTACTGTTGAACAGCAATCCCATCAATTTTTTCGTCCTCCGGAAAAATGAAATTGTTGTTTGCCGTTCGTTTTTAAGCAAACCAAAATCAAAATAAAAAAAATGGATAAATCGAAAAACAACAATTTGATTGGGCAATCAATTGTTTTGTTGTTTTTATTATTCGTCTCAATATTTTCCTGTTTAAAAACTTCACTTTGTTGGTAACTTTTTTTATTTTTTTTTTTGCTCAGTATTTTGATTGAAGCGCGCGAACAATTTTTTTTCCCTTGATTACATTTGGAATTTTTTCATGTTCCCCGAAAAAAAACGTTTTTTATTGTTTACATTTCCTATTTGGATGCATTGTTCTATGGTGAATTGACGGGCTTCGTCTTATTGTTACTTTCGTTAATAATCTAAAAAAAACAGTTTTTAATCAAATTTATAAATAAAAAATGGTAAAATTAATGTTTTTCTGGCTTTTTTCACTCTCCACAGAACAATTTTTTTAAATGGAATCCTAAACTGTAGACGGATACGAAGGCATTCAGCAAAGGGGACGGAAGGGAGACGTGCTGCCAAAGATGACACACTAGTATTGCCAGTGGTAATTTTAATAGCGCAGTGGATGATTTTTCGCATAAAGCCAGATACAGACAATCTTCTGTCGAACTAAAATTAAATTTGCTTGCTTGATTGTATTAAACCAGTAACGAACGCACAAAGTGACGTTTACGGACACTCCACTTGAACCGTAAAATTTGTATATTTATTTATTTATATGTCGACGCAGGATTAACTCCTCCTGACTGAATAAAAAATAAATTTTTGTTTATTTAATTTAATTTTTTTTAGTTCTTATTGCCGCAGCCGACATCAGTGCACCCCGTCATTTGCCACAATGATCAGGGAAGACCGCAAGAAACCCTGATCAGGGTACGTCAAATAAAACCTAGAAGAAGGGAATAATATAAGGATTATTGAAGAATGTAAAATTAATAAATTAGTCCCGGAAAATTTTTTTCGGATTGTTAGTTGCTCAGGGCTGCCGTCGAAAAAAAAGGACAGCGATTATCGCAAGTTGCTTGAACTTTTGTTGAAAGTATCGTATTCTTCATATTCCAACAAATTCCAACAAATTAAACAATTCAACAAATTGAAAATCTTATTAATTAATGAAAGAACAACAACAGTTCGCTATATTTTCTGGGAAGATAAGTTCTTCCCGATTTTATCACATATACACTGCACGTAGTATCAAAATTAAAAATGTGACTAACGGTACATAGAACACCCTAATTATTTGATAAAAAAAATCATGTAGCGATTAAAAAGGAAGGTTCAAAATTGGGTTGTTATAGATTTGGGTTCTACTCTTCAAAATAATTCAAATATTTCTTTACCCCTTTCTGACCATTCGTTCCCGAGTTATTCCAGTTTAAAAACACAGAAATGAGGGTTTAACCGACAAATTTCAAATAATCGTACTAATATTTTGAATATTTGAAATTTCTATATCGTAAATTAGGGGGAGGATAGAAAAAATAAAAAGAAACGTATTAATATTTTTAGATTAAGGGTCCGAATATACAATATATTGAAATAGGGACATGTTTTTTAACCTGCCTAATTCAATTCAAGAAATTAATCGGAATAACTATGGCTCTTGTAAAATGTCTAATACAAAAGTTTACACAATAAAAATTATTAGGAAATTACTATTACTAGACGCTAAAGGCAAAGTTCAAAGCACGGTTCCTTCAATTTAACTAATAAGAAAATATTATAGGTAAAAAATATTTCAAAGTTCCCTTCCGTCCTCAGTTGGATACTATAAAAATGCACACACACGTTTGACTTCACAAATCTTTCATGTGCAGGAAAAGGCACATAAGTCAAAAAATAAACAATTTTTTTAATGGATAAAAAGTCTTTAGAAACAAAATCTGCGAATTTTAATGAAATTTCTGTAGCTTCTATTGTATTGAAGTTTTCTTTATACAAATGAAAATTCATTTCCACCGAAAATATTTTGAACATTTGTTGCGCAAGAGAGACCATAAGAGTGCCTCCACCAAAATTGAATAAAATTACTTATGCGCCTTTTCCTGCACATGAAAGAAATGTTGAGTGGTCCCGATGGGACGCTACGACAGCCCATCGGTCACTGAGTTCGGGAACATACATAAGTGGTTATTCTTAAAATATGCGATGGTATATTTATGAAGATGTTTGCATTATTCATTGTCTATAAGACGAAAGTGATGGAAATTTCCCCTTTTTGTCGACTAAGTCCGCTTTCACGAAATCGGTAACGGTGGTGGTAGGAATCGATGCGGCAGAACTAAAAGCATTGAGCCACGAGGAGTAGGGTTTCTTTCCCGGGATTTCTCGTTCCCGATTTCCCGGGAAATCCACAAAAATATCTGTTCTCGATTTCCCGGGAAAAAAATTCAAGTCCCGGGATTATTTTAAACATTTATCATCATATAACTCGAAAAGAAATATTTCAAAACCACTGG
>JANTOP010088629.1:0-19839 GCA_027564815.1 Symmerus nobilis
TCTGACAGCCAGGCAGCTCTAAAGGCACTGGAGTCCTACCAAATCGACTCTAAACTGGTACAAAACTGCCTTAATATCCTAGACGCCCTAAGTCAACTCAACAATGTTGAATTGATTTGGGTCCCGGGGCATACAGGAAATGAAGGCTACGAAAAATCCGACCTTCTAGCCAAGTTAGGAGTAGGATTAGCTTTCTATGGTTCAGAGCCATTCTGTGGAATTCCAAAGTGCACGGCAAGCAGAATGATATCATAATGGGCCGGAAATAGGAAAAAATTGTGCTGGGAGCAATCACCAGGACAAACCCATGCAAAGAAACTAAATCTAACTGGAAACCAGATCAGGGAAATAACAGGACTACTGATTGGACACTGTAACTTGAAAAACCACCTCCATAAGATGAGGTTAGCACAGGAACGTGTGTAGAATCTGTGGAGAGGAAGAGGAGACGGCCGAACACATCCTTTGTGATTGTGTAGGGGTGGACTCAAGACGATTACGATACTTCGGCTATCCTCTAGCACCTAGCTGACTATCTGTCTATATCTCCTGTGGCCATTATTACAACCTCCATGAAGGTTTGTTTAAAAACCTGCAGAGGTGCCCTAGTTTCTTTATCGTTGTCTAGCCCTTGGTTGTCCAAACCATGCCCATGTATGATACCGTTTGCTTCAGAACACGTACATTTAATTTGTTAAAAACGTGGTCATACGTATACATTATAAAACGTGGACACAAGTATTCGATGTATCACAAGAAACACCCTCCTTGCGTCCCTTACCAATATACATACAATTTAATTTGATAATAAATGATACATAATGACATGTTTAATGTATAGAAAAATCTTCCCATATGGCGTCCCTAGATATCCCATATAAGGTAATATCTGTGTCCGTACATCCATCCATTCGACTATGTTGATTTAGTTTTCTTTCGAAAAGTAATGGACCCCAAAAGAGCCCAAACAAATCCATAGGATTTTCAAATTAAATGCAATACGGACAGGGAGTCCGATAAGTATCTCGGCTATAATTTAAAAATTAAATCAGCAACAGAAGAGATTGAAAGAGATTAAAAACAAACAGTGGAACACCATGTACATTTTTATAGGAGGGGTGATATGGTACACACGTATGTATATACCAAAGAACAATAGAGTTTGTTATCCTTCTATTTTCTTTTCTAAAAAAAAAATCTATTTAACACACGCAGCATGGAACTGACGTTTTTTCTTCTTTATTTTTTCTCTCTTCCAACTGTCTTTCCGACGTACGATAATGATGCAGTATGCATTTCACTTGCACACATTAATTTATGTACAAAATCATATATGAAATTTATCCTTTAAAGTTAATAAACCTCTCCCCTCGTCCCCCTTCCGGCTGACACTTAATCACATTAATATCGATAATGTCGATGTGGGGTGAATAGAGACAAAAATAAAATTTACGCTGTTCCATCTCACCCCATTTCATAGTTATAATTCTGACGAGCGATAAGAATAAAAGAGATGATGAAGCCCTACCAATATATCTAATTTAATATTCACTCAGGCCCAACACAATCATTACGCAGGAGATGTAGGAAGGATGAGATGGGGGTGAGTTGGGTATAAAAATATGAACCGTGAGACGCTAAGCATCTGGCTTGAATAACCAGACGTTTCTGAATTCAGATTATCCGTCCGATTCGGATGTAATTGAAGGGGATGCATTCCCAGTTATCGGTTAACTGCATATATTAAACAGGAAACCCCCCCAACTTGTAACATATGTAGCCGGTGTTGAGGGGATTGGGGATGTGTGTGTGTAAAATTTATTATGCACTTTCTGGACAAATTGATTGTAATATAATATAAACAATGCCTACAAGCCAAATATAAATTGAATTGTTTATTTTTCTATTGTTTCAAATAATTGTGCGAATAAATTTGTAAAACAACCACCGGTCACGGAATCGGTCAGGTGTTTTTTATTGTCCGTTTCCTTTAGTAATCTCACACTCTTAAATTATACGCGAAAATGCGTAATCATTTCTACATATGGAAAAGTCACATGTGACTTATGACAATTTAAGGGTAACATGAAGAGTGGTAAACATATATTGAATTAAGACTATCAAACTACCTTCTGAGACGCAATAGCTCGGGATCTTCCTAGATTCTAAACTGCTATGGAGGAGGAATTTGGAAGAGAGAACGAAAACCGCTACTAAAGCAATATTTGCTTGTCAAAAAACTTTTTAGGGATTAGGTACTCCGATGCAGACCGACTGTATCATTATATGTTACGATTTTGAGACCCCTGAGTCTCAAAGGTTAGGAAATCGTGGAATTCGAGCTCTGCTCTGCGACGTAACGGAATTACAATCTTCACTGACGGATCTAAAACGAATGATGGTGTGGGAGCGGGCGTTTACCCGGAAACGTTGCAGCTCCAAGAATCTTATAGACTACTGCATCGCTGCAGTGTTTTCCAAGCGGAAGTTCCTGCAATAGAGAAAGTGGAAGAGCTGCTGTCAAGTCAAGAACTTCCCGATATCAGGACTACACTCTACGTAGATAGCCAAGCGGCTCATATCCCATGGCCTCATATACAATGGCGTCTCGACTTGTTAACGACTGCCGGCTTGCTGTTAAAGATAAAGTCCAGAAAGTACAGATCTGCTGGGCAGATGAACTTGCTAGACTGAGCTCAATTATTAGTAAGGAGCTAGCTAGCTATGATTTCTGCCGCAGCTGTAGGGATGAGGAACAACCAGAAAGTATAAAAACACCTTCTCTGCGAATGTCCGGCACTCCAAGAACGACGACTCTCACCCATAGGTTAAAGATTCTGCAGAGAATTTGAGGACATCAGCAGGGCGAACCGTTCACGCAGGAATCGCAATGGACCTAAAGGCCTAACGCTGAAGCGCAGTAGTTATACTGCGCGCAGCCTACTGTAATTTAACCTAATCTACGTAACATTAGATGCCCTTAGTTCTTAGTTTTACCGCTTGTTATCTTGTTACGTTGTCACTCTCCGCTCACATTCGGCGTTTTTTTACTACGCAAATTGTTTCTGATGGATCAATCATTTGATAGGTGACATATATAATTTAATGCCGCCGACTAAATCTACGTAGCTTCGTAGATTTCTCGGAGTACAAAACCGGACTCACGAACTTCGAAAATTAATTTACTCATTCAAATTGAGCTTTGAAGCTGTTGCTGGTCTAGACAAATGTCTACCGCATGGAATACTATAAGATTAGTACCGAAAATTGAATAAAATCATATGGTCGGTTCAGGGCTAGCAAAACTAGCGAGTCAATTATAAAATTCTTCCGCAACTTATTCATGAAAGACAGCCATTGAAGGGTTCATGGTATTTATTGTGCCAAATTGCCTAATTATGGGATTTAAAAATAATTTTAGGCACTTAGGTTTGAAACGTACGGTTTAGAACGACTTTCTAGTGGCTGAACATAAGCTATACTACTTCGACTATCTGTCCAAAGACTATAAAAACTCGGGCTTCGAAAGCCAAGTTTCTTGGGAGCATATTTTGATCAGGAAGTAATCACGTCTACCTTCTCGTTTTTTAAGAACGAAATGTTATTTAAGGTATTTGCTATAAAAATCTGTGGCGGAATTGCAGAGTTATTGATCGAGAAATTGAACGCATTTTTGAGACCCGCTATTTTCTTTTTAAAATGCGATTCGTAAAACGCTTCATGCTCAAACATGCGAAGTTCCAAGCAGGCGCAGGATACCCACTATTAGCTCGTTGCGTATCCCATATATAATCATATATACTAACCTACTCAAGCTTAGCGGTCACAGGGATTTCCAGTAAATACTACAGGCTATCTACTTACTGTACGTCCAGGGGGAACGATAAATTTTCAGGGTGACTTAATGTGTCTAAGGACTTTTCATATTCGTTAAGGGGACTTAATGAGCTTTTGGATGTCCGAGCAGATCCTTCCTGTTTGTTATTCTGAGGACCAACTGCCAAACAAAATCCTACCCAAGTGATTTATTGGCGATATTGGATTTCAGATCCAGAATTTAGGGTAAGCCATTGCAGTTAACTTAATGTTTAAGGTTATAGGTTTTTATGCAGTTGAAACCTACTGGTTTCGGTAGCTGATTCTGAACTACTCCGGATTTCCGAGATATCTGAAACCGAAAATAGGAGATTGGATAAGTCTTTCCGATTTATTTGACTTGTCTAGGACTATGACTAGCATGGGGTTAATGCAACGAATGTAACGCACATTTTGGAGGTACGACCCTTTCAATATTACGGCTTCGGTTAGTATATATACTCATATATATCTACCCAGTCAAACATTGAATGAAGGGTATGGGTAAGGGTGAGTTTTTGAAGGGTAAGTTATACACAATATTATTTTTTTTTATTGAGTATTTATTAGCATCAAAGTGTTTAATATTAGCTATCAGGATTCTTTCTATTTTTTTTTTTATTTTCAATTTTCTTTCGTCTCAGGATTCGTTGCCATACCATTAAATCCGGTCCGGGGATATAGGGTGTGGCATATGGCAACCATCTTTCGTTTAGAAAATTAAATAACAGATTGGTAGCTATGATCACCGAGGAGAATCGGATTTTGGGAACCCCCAAGGATATAATGTAAATTCAATTAATATAGAATGATGGACGGGATTGAGATGATGAGCATCTACCGTCCAGCATTTCAAAGATTCATTTGGGTAGTCCTTGTATTACTACCCATACTTCGTTTTTTAAAAATGACTCTACACAGGCACTGTCTGATCTCTCTTGGAACTGAACCTCATTAGTGTCAGTCAGTCGTAGGAACAGAAACCGGAAAAATCTGAAAGGGGCAGTAAGAGTACGAGGAAAGTGTCCCTTACGACCTTTGGTTGACTGTCCGACTTTTCCCTGCCGTTTTCTGCCATATCTGCGATTTTTTTTCTGAGTTCTCCAGAGTCGTTTCGACTTTTCCCTACTTTCCTCATACATTATCCTACTTTCATCCAACTTTGTCTATTTTTCAAAAGTTTTCCTGACTTTTTCAGACTTTTCCTGACTTATACGGGATTTTTCGATTTCTGGCCAATTGGTACGCAATTTTTCCTAATTTTTTCAAATTTTCCAGACATTTTGACGACGGAAATAGTCGAAAATGTCCAGAAAATCCGAGAAAACTTGCTAATTGTTCGGGATTCGGGAAATGTTGGACTAAAAGTCGCGAGATTATGTCAAGAAATTCGGAGATGTTTCAAACACACAAACAGAAATCCTAAAGTCTTATTTCCCAGTTTCCCTAAATTCAATATCTTGAAACGTAATGAGTCCATATTCTCCTCTTTCTCTTCCCACTTCAATAGGTATTTAGGTAGAAGGCTGAATCCCACAATTTTCCTTCACATAGAGACACCGATCAATTTCGCTCATATTTTCAGAAGAACTGAGCTCTCGTTAATTGGTCGGAGTAGGATACTTTACCGGGCTAAAATATTCAGAAAAAGTTCAGAAAAGTCGAAAAGAGGCGATAAAAACTCGGGAAAACAGTGACAAAATTAGGAAATTGAGAGTCTGTCTAAATAGGCTGGAAAAAATAGAAAAGTCAAGGAGAATTTGGGATAATAAGCAGAAATATTGAGAACATGTCGAGTAAGCACAGACAAAATTGGAAAATTTGGTAATATTCCAAGAATGTCAAAACGGGAAAATCAGTAAAATTTGAAGGTTATATGAAGATTTTGGGTATGAAAAGGGGAAAAATTCGATATTATCTATGAAAATTCAGGTTAATAAACAAGTAAAATTCATAAAAGTCGGACAAAGTCTGGAAACGTATAGAAAAGTTAAACTTATTCCAATTTTACGACTTTTCATAATTTTCCAGACAGTTTTCTAGCTTTCCACAATTTATCGCAATATATAAAATGTTGGTGCCCCAATTTTTACGAATTTTCCGACCCGCTGATGACTTTCCTAGACTTAACCTTAATTTGTTGACTATTTTCAACTTTCTATACCTTACGTGGGCTGTTGGCCCACTTTTCCATTAATTTTTTAGAGTTTTTCCCAACCCAACCTTGGTTAAATATACAAATGATTTTAATATGAAATGAGCGAGTTCCCACATCCAATACAACCCATAGGGGTAGTGTCCCGATTGATTGCCATGATTCAATTAATAATAATTATGAGAAATCCATTAAGTTAGTAGCGCTCTAATATTCATCCCAACTAAATTTTTGACAGTTTTAAAATCACAATCCCTTGTAGAACTTCTATCTTTCTATTGTCAATTTCACTAAAATATTAATATGCCCTACATTTCTGGTCAAGAAGGAAATGAAAATAGAAAAACATGAATCGCCAGTTAAATGCAACTGTCCATCAATTGATCTATGTAGGGATTATGTGTAGATGGACGTGTTACATCTCTTGTATCCGTGAAACCCTTTTTTTTCATCCTAATCCCTAGGTCCCCATTTTTTAGCTTAAAATTACAAACATTTGTTTGATTTTCCCGTACAGCCTCGGTCAATAAATGCAAATTTTCTACACGCGAGTTCAAATATATTATAAATTTGCATATGAATTGCTTCAGAATTTTTTTGTCAACCAGAGGGAAAATGTTAGGTATAAATTGAACGGAAATATGAGCCAACAAAAAAGGGGTTATCATTATTTCTATTCATCATTTTTAAATAAAGGGGTTCGGGTGCTTAAGATTCATCATTATTTGAAGCAATTTGGTACACCCTGTACGTTAATTAAATATAACCATCCAACTGTAGAGTTGTTTTTTCTTTCTTTCTTTACGGTCCAATTGTAGGGATTATCATCAATTTTTAGATTCTTTCGAGATGTCCAACTGGGTAGATTTAATACAATATAATTGTATACAATTTTGGATCGGAGATAAAGTATAACAAATATGGCACGCGTATCTCTCTCCGATTCCTTTTTATTTGTTGTTTGGAAGTAGGGATTTGGTCCATTGTAGATAATTCTCCCTTGTGGATGATAAGATATCATCCGTCTTGGACGATATAAAATAAATCGCTATTTGTTAGTATAATTAGTTCTGGTTTTTTATTTTGGGGATATTCCCCACACTAACGGTACTGTTAATATAAACACTTACCTTTATTTGACGTCATTATACATTAAAAAATGGAAAAGTAAAATAAATTAACCAAGTAGCAGTTTATTTTTATGTTCAAATTTAACCCTACCTGATAGGCTACTGTTATGAGGCTCCAAGATAGGGAATAGAGTCTCTTCAGGATTTTTAGAAAGATTTTTAAGTCATTCCAACTTCAGCTATTTTTCTTAACCCTAACATTCCATGCAGATTTCCTTCCGTATTAGCCGATATTTCAGGCGATTGACAACATGACCGCTTAGCTTAATAAATTCGAGGCTCAAAAGGCCATTTTTCTAGTAGCAATCCTGTTCAAAAGTTACGTTAAGCTGTCGATCTTTTGTTAGAGGTTCAAATTAGAACAGTTTTGGGTAGGACATAGGTCCTTTGCAAATGATGCAGAAGTCTTCTTTTTCAGAATCGGGCGCAATTGGGATCGTCACTGCTGGTGTAGGTTTTAGGGCGTCCGTTTTGCTGGTAATGCTTTAGCAGCCTTTTCCTTCTTATTTTCTGTGTTCTCCGACTCTTTTGGCGTTTGTTTTTGCTCAGATTTTCGGCGTATATGCTTTTCATCGATATTCGACCTCGATTGGATTTCTTGGCCGGAGTATCATGCTGCAGAAGACCAATCTTCTGTAATGCATGTTGAATTGGTGTTGCCGATGTGCTTGGCATTGTTGATGAGCTGGCTATTTCCAAATCTGTTTGAATGACCTCGTCACCAACAGAGACCTGATTTTCCCCCATTAGCTCAGCCATTCGTATCGAATGGATGAATACCTGTCGCACGGAATCCAGATCTGATATTCTTGAGCGTGGCACTTGCATCGTGACATTTATCAACGAATAGGCACTATATGTCTTAGCTCCAAAGTTGGCACTGGTTGTCAAACATCTTCTTAAATGGGCCGAATACCCTGACATCAAGAGACAGCAGTCTATGTGAGCAGTGAGGTGGTTATGCCATGATCAATTGCCATTTGTATAGCCTTCAAATTAAGATGGGAAGTATTATTATCCAAGAGCAATAGAATTGGCAAGCCTTTCGAAGCGTTACAGTGTTTAATGAAATGTGCCATATATTTGTCAAATTCTTGTGCCGTCATCCAACCAGAGGCGCTAACTGGGGGTTACTTGACTGGGGGCTAAGACTTTGATTTAGACTTTGATAAGATTGTGCTTATTATTCGTCCGCCCCCCTCTCCCCCCAAGAATTTTTTTGACCCCCCAAATAGTTCTTGAATTGACGCCACTGCATCCAGCCCGATTCGTTCGCTACTCCATTAACGTTGACTGCATATTTTTCCTAGAGAAAATATAAAATGGTGGAATGGACTGTCCTGTCCAGCCGCACTCACAGCAAACGCCATATAGATATTTGTGCCTCTTTCGGCTGATATTTTCTGCCCTACGCTTCTTTCTCCTTTCGATGTGGTTACTCGCACAGCTTTGGTGGGTACAGTCGGACAGCTTGTCTCGTCTATATTCCAGATTCGATTCGCTTCATAAGTTATGTTTTGTTGAAACATCACATAGTTAATTTTAGCGAAGAATGCATAACCACTGGCTTTACAGAAGGCCTTAGTGAGATTGGCGCTGATCTGCTCTGGTGTTCGGAGAGAAATATTTGTTCGCTAATGCATAAATCCATTGTACCAGTCCCACGACACTGAATATTCATTCCCACACTTCTTCGCAAAAACTCGTGGACCAATTTCAAGTACTCACGGATGGTCAATCCGGGATGAAAGTACGACGTCGAATTTAGGAGATAGAAGAAAATATGGATATGATGACGATGAATGACGATACATGAATGATAATTCATATAAAAGACGAAATGAAAAAATTAAATTTTAATATGTGTACGCAAAAAAATTACGAATACATATAAAATAAAATAAAACTTTTCGTTCTTGTATACATATTTTTATTTTTTTTTTGCAATGTTATATCCGTACCTCCCGTAAAAAATAAAAATTATGAAGAGAGCAACAGCAAAGTTTATTTTAATTCGTATTTATTCTCCCTCTTCTCTACTACTTTATATAACAATTTCATTCATAAATGGATCATCGTCATCATATCCATATTTTCTTCTATCTCCTAAATTCGACGTCGTACTTTCACGGCCGTAGTGCATTTTGCTGGCATAAAGGAGATATTGTATCAACTCTTCTTCCTCTTCTGCACTACAGACTTGTGAAATATATATTCATGAGCAAAATGTTTGAAAAACCCTTTTTTCCCACCACTTTTCTTGAGTAGGGTGGAAACAAAATTGACTAGTTTTTTCGAAGCGGTTGCGGGATCAACGACTGCCATTTTCAGCTTTGAAATGTAACGCATCGGAAAGCTTAATGCGAAATATATTGTACAAGCCTATAAGCGTTCTTAATATAAAACAATTCCGTTTCCTCTAAAAGACGCTTTGGAATTTTTTAAACTGACTCTTTAATGAACGCCTGACATTTTTTGCTTTGCTATTAATGACTACGGCCTACATCCAGAGATAGTAAATTCATTGGTATCAGTGTGTGGGTAATTTTTAGGTCCGTATAGGTCTTTACGATCTGTATAGATCTTTATTTTCGTTTTAAAATCACTTTTTTAAGCAAATAACGGTCCTTTAACGAAATTTCAAATTTTCACAAAAAAAAGGTTACGAAAATGTCGAAAGCTTAAAATTATGATGTAATTTTTTATAATTTGGAATCAAATTTTTATTCGGTTCATTAAATTTAAGTTAAAAATATATATTTTTAGCAGAAATCTTATCCAAACTATTAGTAGCGCAAAGAAAGCTCTAAGTTTTGATCTTAATTTTTTACGTTTGAAAATTTATTTTCTATCCAACTATCGATCCTTGAACGAAATTTCTTTAATTTTTTCCAAAATAAAGCTTTACAAATCTCGATAGCTCATTTAAAGCTTAAAGTGAAAATTTAATTTTATATAATTTGGAATCTATAATTTATTCGATTCATTAAATTTAGATAAAATGAGAAATTCGCGCTAAACGGTTTCTCAATCCATTGTAAAGAAAGCTTTAAGTTTCAAATTTAATTTTTAACGTTTCAAAAATCTATTTTCTATCCAGATATCAGTCATTTCCTGAAAATTCAATATTTCGCACACAAAAATGCTTAAAAAATCTCGAAAGCTTTCGAAAGCTTTATTCGAACTTTTATTCGAAAGATTTATGGAAAAATTCAGACCGATAGATGAATTTTTTCATGAAATGGCAAACAAGGAATAATTTGCCTTCAATTTAATTCAATTCATTAGAGCTTTCGTAGAGATTTTAATTTTACGCTGAGCTTTTTAACGAATGTTTCCATTATTTCATTTAAGTTTATTTATTGGGAGGTAAAATAGATTTCATAATGAATAAAGTTATATTTTAATTAAAAGCTTTTTTTTCCTATGAAAGTTACGTAGATAAATGCTCTACAAGACAAAATTTAAAAAATTGGAAAAAGTTACCCCTTTCATGCCTTTTGGACTAAAAATAGATTTTTCAGAAAATCATCTCCAGTAGAGGCGAGGGGGAGGGAGGGGAGGGGGGTGGGAATTGTAAGTCTTATATTTTTGTTGGATAGAGAATGGAAATACCTATCGATTGATACTAAATACTTGGGTCGGCGTTCATTCAAAAAAATTCAAATTTTAAAATTTTTTTTAGCCCCTGATTTTTCTGTGCATTTTTCAATTTCCTGTACAAATTATATGGGGCTCATGCATTAAAATGGTATATATGCTACAGGAAACATGTACAATCAGGTTGGCTGACCAAAGTGTAGTGTATGGCAAATGTTGTTTGGAGCAGTTGCCAGAAATCAGTGCTGGGAAACACAAAAAATTCAAAAACCCGTTTTAAAAGATGGTTGCGCCTACCTTCCAATGGTAGGTGGATGGGGGGGGGGTAGATGTCAGTTGACCAGGTCAGTGCTGGGAACCACATTAAAAACCACTACAGAATAATGACTTTGAACATTTTTCGCCACCCATATTTCTTTTGGGCAACAACTAATAAGTGGAGGTGTTCGGGGTACGTTTAAATTATTAAAAGGAGGTGGGACAGGGTATCGGGGGGAATTACTAGTTTTTGTATGAACTCAAGACCATAACTCACGATTCCAACATGGATATGTGTAATTTCTATTTTTGGTTCGTTCGTTATGGTCTTGGAAAAGTTTTTCAGGAAAATAAAATTCGAGGCAATTATGGAAGAATTTATTAGAATATTTTAATTTCAGTTTTAATACATTTTATTTTATGTTATTTTAGAAACGGGACCAGACTGTCTTCTCCAATCACAGTCCTTAGTGTTTTGAAGCTGTTCTGTTTCAAAGAACTGTCTGTCCAGCTGGTTGGATCTAGCACGTTCCATTGATTTACCATTGATGGTTCGATGATTTTTTAACTTCATTCCCTGTAAACCATAGGTTGCAGATTTCTAGTCCAGGTCCTTTGCTCTGCTCCTTTGATTACTAGTGATGAGTAGAAGATATTAGATATTCAAATCTCTTAATTTAACTGAAATTGAATGACTTTCATAAAATGCTGTGGTATGGGGTGCCTAATAAAATATAATTCAATTTTAATCAGTTAATGAACTGCACGCATGTTTCGTTTAATTTAATAATTCAAATTATGAGTAGGGAGATTCCCTTCCCCCAAAAAATCCCAATCCCGGTAGAAATATTAATAGACGAGAAAGAAATAAAAAAACGACTTGTAATTATTGTATTTAAATTTCTAGATTATACGTGTCAGATAAATAATTATCCCTTTTATACGTTACTTTAGGTTTAGTTTATTTATTTTAATTTCGTAGAGAATCTATTTGGAAAATATTTTTATAAAAAACAAAGGGACAGGGGGCCGATGTAGCGATCCGCCCCAACAGGAAACTAAAAATTAAGAGTTAATTGTCCGACAACAAGCGACAATGAATGTGCGACCAATTTGTCTTTAGATTAAATTGAAAGATTTTTTGATAGAAAACAATACGTTCATCGTCTCTCTTCTTTTAATGAAAATGTCCGCGACACCTTCTTTTATATAATAATTTACAGAGGATGACGATTGATTTAATGACGTAGAACGGAATATACATAACGAGATTGGCCGTGTCCAAAAATAAAATATGTAATGGCTCTTATGGGCGTTTATCTTTGTTTTTTTTAGGGTCCCGTCCCGTTGATTAGACGAGGCCCACAAAAAAAAAAAAATAACAACGCTTCACTGATAATGACTGATAACAATTAAGATTGTTTGTCTAATAAATAAATTGGCTTAAAATTAAATTACGAAATTTTATTAAATAAAAATGATAAATGTAGACCGACGAAAATATCAATTCGATAAAATGTTACGTAAATTACTATCGTCGTTGCAATATGACATTTCTTCCAAATTTTATGTACGAAACAGGTCATATTCAATTAGAAAATTTAGAAACAGAAGCGAGCTGTGAAAAAATCCCTCTCTTAGCTTTTCCTCTGTTCGGGAACAAAGACAATCTCGACAAGATTACCGAGAATTTTCCTGTTCGAGTTAAATTAATCATTATACTTTCATCGTGCAAAGCTTTAGGTTTAGGAACAGCGAATGGATTAGCCTCAACCGGATCCATCTCAAGAAAGATATTCCCGTGAAATTGACCGCGTGTCGGTAAAATTAAATCCTTTCTGGTCAAGTTCTCCGGCCGCTTGATTCATCCAGGCGGAATCACCTTTTAATTTGTCTAAAAAACCAAGCGAAATTACCAAATATAATCAAGTCGTTTCTTCGCTACCACAAGACGTAGCCGAATCGATAATAGATCTCCTTGAAGGGCCACCAACTACCTATCCGTACAATACTTTGAAGCGAACATTAGTAGATCGCCATTCATTAAGTATTGAAGCGAGAATTAAGCAATTAATTTCTAATGAAGAAATGGCGGATAGGAAACCCTCAGATTTTTATAGGTCGTTGAAGAAGCTTGCAGGTTCTTCTGATACAGTCAGTGAAGAACTTATAGTTATTGCACTTATTCCGTTAAAAGACGAAAACACGGACACATTAATGACAATCGCGGATCAGATCTGGGAAGTCGTTTCACCCAGTATTTCTCAGCTAAATATAAAATCAATCTGTTCGAAGCCGTTCAAATCAATTCCAGACAATGTACCTTCAACATGGAGTGAGGACCGCATGATACATTTGGAAGGCGAAATAGCTTCATTAAAAGCTATGATAGCTAATTTAAATGTATCAAGTGGTTTTCATTCCCGTTCTCGATCACGACCTCGAACCTTTAAAAATTTTAGACGATTTTGCTGGAATTCCCTACATTAACAGCTACGCCCAATTTTAACCATCCGGTGAAACATAACGTTGTACATTACATTACAACTGATGGTAAATTACCTTTTTCGAAACCTCGACGGCTTGATAATTTGAAACTGAAAGCTGCAAAATTAGAATTTGAATATATGGTGGACTTGGGTATATGTAGGCCCTCATCGTCGCCACTACATTTAGTACAAAAGAAAAATAGTGAAGACTGGCGACCTTGTGGAGACTTCCGTAGGCTTAATGCCGTCACTATACCCGATAGATATCCCATACCACATATTCATGATTTCGCTGCCAAGTTGCATGGATGCAAAATTTTTTCCAAAATTGACCTTGTCCGTGCTTACCTTCAAATCCCCATTGCTCCAGAGGATGTTCATAAAGCTGCTATCACTACTCCATTCGGCTTATTTGAGTTCACTAGAATGCCTTTTGGGCTGAGAAATGCGGCTCAAAGTTTCCAGCGCTTTATTAAAGAAGTAGTGAAAGGACTTGAATTTTCCTTCGTTTACATAGATGATACTTTGGTGGCAAGCAGGGACGAAAGTGAACATAAACAGCATTTGCGACAACTTTTCGAAGGCTTCGACCAATATGGCCTAAATATTAAAGCCTCAAAATACTGCTTCGGTTCGAAAACGCTAAATTTCTTGAGTCACACTATAACTGAGAAGGGCATTTTACCATCTGAAGATAGAGTGGAAATTATTGTAAAATTAGCTGCACCTACTTCCATTCGGCAAATCCAACAGTTCGTCGGAATGGTGACTTACTGCCACCGCTTTATTCCACGTTTAGCCGAACTCTTAGGTCCGATACATACTCATCTCTCTCAGTTGCTCAAACTAAAACCTAAAACAATAACTAACTTCAGTTGGCGATTCGAATGTAACATTGCCTTCGATAAAATAAAAGTCGCCCTCAGTCAAGCTATAATGTTGGTGCATCCATGTAGCGAGGCTTTATGTAGTATCACCACAGATGCATCTGATTTTGCAGCTTTTTTATTCCAAAAAGCTTTCCCCACCTGAAAAGAAATATTCTGCTTTCGATAGGGAATTGTTGGCAGTATATTTAGCTACGAAACATTTTAAGAACTTTGTGGAAGATCGATCATTCACAGTGTTCACCGACCACAGACCTTTAACGAAAGCACAGACGTGCCTACATGGGCGGCGGCTCGTGAACTTAATCCATATCTCTGAGCGATTATTGCTGTTTCAGATAAATTAAGTTTCGACCTCGTTGACTGTGACTGGCTTCTAGTGAATCTGAGTGGTAAAAAAACATCATCGTCAACTGCAACTCTACTATCGGCATCAGCAGATCCTCTATTTTAGAAGCGCATTCTTCATCACCTTCGCCATCGAAGTAAGTACCCAGTATTATCTTCTGCAGGCGATGAAGAAGAAAATGAAAATTAACTACCCTGTCCCGATTCAAGTTTCACTCGTTTTGCAGCGCGTTCTGCTCTCATACGTAATTTTTTCTGTTTCAGAACGATCGACTAACGAGATAGAACTTTCTTGGTCACGAATAAAAGCTTGCTCAATGACTGGAACTTTCTTTTCTTTGGGGCAGGAGCAACAAGTAATTATTGCATTTACAAACGGCAATATTAAATAACAGCCTTTTCTTTCTTTGTGTTATCTGATGTGAATTTGCTTCTCAAAAGTGCTTTTAAGGGTTAAGTATTTTGAATGCAAATGAGTTGTTTGTCTCGTCTCTCTGAGACTGTCGGAATAGAAAAAGATTCCCAAATTGCCATTCATTTCAGAGTTACTTCATTCGCGATATCCTGAAATGAAGGCTCCCCTTTGCCACTACATTGACACCCCATTTTCCCTCTGGTTTCTTGACAACATCTTAAAACGTCAGCCTTTGAAATTCTATAGGATAGCCAAATATTGGACATTGGCCAAGATCTCTCAAAATAGAACAGCCACGATAAGTCTCGACAAGGCATGACAAGTCGCGACATATCTCGACAAGTAACGACACATCTCTACAAAACCAAGAAACTCTGCCTCAGGCAGTCGCGTTACCCGCTCCGCTCAGCCAGACCGCATAGTAAGAGAAAAGGGGGGCGCTTGTGTGCTCTGGTCTCACTCTTGTATTCCTGCTAACAAGTGATCAAAGAGCTGCACAAACACTACTTCGTTTTGCACGAAAATCCGCATTCTACCCCCCCCCCCCCTCCACCTGACGTTTGAACTAGAACCACTTTTGGGTCTCGATTTTGATGTTGTGGCCCTTTATGATGACTTTTCATCACCGAACGAACCATAGAATGTATTAGTAACCAAGCCTGGCCCATTTTACAAAAAAGCCAGAATAATAAGTTCCAGTGGTGCGATTTTGCACACGCTTAAGAGATTTCTTCGATCTCTTAACCATACCTTAACCACCATCATACATAAAATTTACATTTGCCTCATTAATACTCTCAGTCATATGTTTCGTTAAAGTTTAATTTTACTCAAGGGAGAATTGTGAGGTTATGTTCTAAGGGATTTTTCTTAAAGACTGATACAGTGTATCTGTACTGTGTACAGTGTACTGATTAGTTAAAAAATAACGAAAATTCTTTTAAACGAATCAAAGAGAACCATTGAACTTAAAAGCTCGCTCTAGGTACTCTCTCCAAAGGGATAAGTTACCTTATGCTGCTAAATCCCACCACAGGACAAGTGAAATTGATGATCACTTGTTAGCTATTATTTTCCGATTTATTTGACAATATTTTCATATTTATTTTAATTAAATCGAAACCATTTTGAACCTTTTAAACTATCAGATTTTTTACAAATCATTCAATTTAATTGAACTGCATTTTTTTTTTAATTTCTGGCCGTCCCTTTCGAGATCGACGAAGCCCATCATATCCGATTTTATCGGAAACTATAATGAGATTTTATTTTATTTGTTAAAACTAACCCCCATTTAAAAATACAGGGCCGGTCGTATAATTTCAACAGCTAGAAGATAAAGATTTTCGATTTAAAAACTGTCATTTTTAACAGTTTTAATATTAACCGACTTCACTCACTACCAATTTTTATGAATTCGAACCTGTTAACAGCGTGATAAAGATCGTCTATGGAAGGAACATTTATTTTATATTATGAAATCCCACGTTTAGTTTACATATTTGTTATTTGGGATATTTAATTTGGACGAAAAAAAAATAAAATAATGAATAGGGAGAGGGTGGATATATTCAAACAAACACATAGTCGTATAAGTGCCAGAAATATTTACAGATATTTATACAACTATATGAAAATTGAGGGTAAAGTCCCCTGGTATAAATGGGGTAATACATAATGGACAGACAGGACATCTATACTCTCTGTATACGATATATTATTCAGAATGCATTATTATTGGCACAGTTGTTGAATTTATATTTAATAATAATTCAAATATTTTGATATTTGAACAAGGAACGTTAAAAAAAATGTATTTTTTACGCATACAACACATGATAAGCATTTTTAAATAGGACAAAAAATCGTACCAGATACGGTGGAAGTAATTATGAATCAGCCAACCTGTTGGTTGGCGAAGGGGACGGTAGGCAGGGTAATTGTAAGCAAATCCAGTCCAGCCGGATCTGTAGAATAATTGATGTAAATTTTTGAAGGATACTTGAAACTCACATCAAATATTTCTCTTCAAAAATTATTTCATTTTTTTTTATTAGATTTTTTTCTCATTTTCATTCTGTTATTTCATTAAAATGTTAAACAAATTTTTCAATTTGGAAAATATTAAATTGACTTGAGAGAGAAACGTTAGGGGGACATGGGACGTTACCCTCTTAATTTTCAATGATATCATTTTCAGTAATTCATTAGAAGAAAATCTAAAAATTATTAATGAGAATTTAAGGATATTATTCGATAAGTAGGTCGTCGTGATTTGATATAAAATTAAGAGATGGATTCATTTTCGTTAACGTAGAATTTCTTTCGTGGATTAAAACGGGAAGAGAAGAGTCCCCTTTCCTATATTATCCCTCGTTCAGCGATAGTTTGAATTTCTACGCCCTCCTCTGTATTTTCGTATATTTCTTCTGCACGAGGAGAACAGAGGAGCAGTCGATTCGAATCAGGAGGAGCAATCGATATTACATTTTTTTTATTGGAAATTGACAGTTCAAAGCAGCCTTCTTGGCATTTAATGTAAAGAGAAGGACTGCTGAGTAAACGTTCAGTTCCAAGTAGGCAAACATCATACTACGTGATATCTAGTTTAGGTCAAACCAATAACAGCCATAGAGTAGCACAGCTGTCAACATTTGTGTCCCTTTGGTAAGGGCTACGTGGACGTGTGGAGAGGAAAGTACTCTATTTTATTAAGAAAATTTCGCCTAATTTGGCTGACGTTATTTTTTATGGGCAACTGGTTAGGTAATTAAAAAACTAATTTCGGCGTTTTCAGCAAAAAAATTATTTGCCTCAATTACGAGCTTTGCTTCGGGAAATTGATTATTTTCCAGTACATCTATTTGTAAATTTGAAATTTTGTCAAGGAAATTTCGCCCAATTTGACTGTATTTATTTTTTCTGGGTAACTAGTTAGGTAATTAAAAAACTAATTTCAGCGTTTTGCTCAAAAAAATTTATTGGCCCCAATTACGAGCTTCGTTTCGATAAATTGATTATTTTCCAGTACATTTGCAAATTGAAATTTTATTAGGAAAATTTCGCTCAATTTAACTGAACTTATTTTTTCTGGATAACTGATTAGTTAAATTAAAAAATCCATTTCAACGTTTTGTGATAAAAAATTATTTGGGCTAATTACGAGCCTCGCTTCGTCGAGAAATTGATTATTTTCTGGTAAATCGCGAGATCAATTTTTCATTTCAAAATTTTATCAAGAAAATTTCGCTTATTGACTGGACTTATTTTTTCAGGACAATTGATTAGCTAAATCAAATAAAAAAATCAGCGTTTTGGGGAAAAAATTATTTGCGTTAATTACGACAAAATAATCAATTTCTTGACGAAGTGAAGCGTCAAGAAATTGATTATTTTCTGGTAAATCGCGAGATCAATTTTTGATTTCAAAATTTTATTAAGGAAATTTCGCCTAATTTTGACGAATTTATTTTTTTTGGGCAACTAGTTAGGTAATTAAAAAACTAATTTCAGTGTTTTGAGATAAAAAATTATTTGCGCCAATTACGAGCTGCTTCGTTCGAGAAATTGATTATTTTCCAGTACATTTGAAATTTTATGAAGGAAATTTCGCCTAATTTGGCTGAATTTATTTTTTCTGGATAACTGATTAGCTAAATTAAAAAACTCATTTCAACGTTTTGCGATAAAAAATTGTTTGGGCTAATTACGAGCTTCGCTTCGCTGAGAAATTGATTATTTTCCGGTAAATGGCGGATCAATTTTTGAATTCAAGGTTTTATAGAGAAGGTTTCGTCCAAATTGGTTACATTTATTTTTTCTGGACAACTGATTACAAAATTCAACCTATCTTAGAATGTCCTTACAATGAAAAAATTCGTTGAAATGGAAAGGGTGTAAAATTGCGCAAAAAAAAACCTACTCTGATGATCTGCAAAATCTTCTCATTCTTAGCGCGAGTGAAGCTATCGTTTGAATTTTCTGATTTCTTTTAGCTTCCATGTCTATGATATGTATGGCAGTTATACTGTTTGTTATAGCTCAGAATTTCTCTTAAAGAGATTTACTGAATAAAATTCAGCGTCTACAGTCTTTCCGTTGAACGCGTCGTCTGTATACCAGACAAATGTTTCCATTTCTGGTATCGGTTCCTTGAATGGAATCGAATTTTGATGTCATTGTCAGAAGCAGAGGTATAAATACGCTATTTAAACTCTGTCCACTAGGAAGAGAGAAAGAGAAACCTACCAAATAATTAGGGTGATGGTTTATGGAGTAAGTAGATAGGTTGAGGGAGGATAATGTCAGTATTCAAAATTTCAGTAACAATCAGACATTTTCTTACAAACAACTGTCATTTATAAGAAGAAATTGCTGACAGAGAAAAGAAATGACACCATTACCAAGGATTTTCAAAAGAGGGTCCTACTTGACGGCTCATATCTCCGCCATTTTTTAATTTTTTTTTATTCGTTTTTTTTTTTTTTAAATTGTTCATAAAACTACAATGCATTTGTGTAAAATAATAGATTTAATACATTTTTTGGTTACCCATTTTTCCGAGCGTCCAGGGCCGGCCTTTGGGGGGGTGCGAGGTCAGGCACCGCACAAAGGCGCCAGCCTGTTTGGGGCGCTGAAGGCACGCCCGAGCCGAATTTTTGTTTAGTAACAGTCACATTTTCAATTCAATAGGGGCGCCCTG
>JANTOP010088640.1:0-19836 GCA_027564815.1 Symmerus nobilis
TGAAAATATTATTAAAATTGAAAACCATAATTAAAATAAGAAAATTTTTTAAAATCGGAAATTTCATTGTAAGTCCGAAGATTTTAAAAATTTAAAAATTTTATAAAATTAGGAAATTTCCAATTTCTCGAAATTCGATGGAAATTCGAAAATTCCCGAAAAATTCGAAAATCGTAGAAGATATAGAAATTTTATACATCCCGATGCGATGTTTCATCATCATCAACTCGTCCAACTTAAGGAACATAGGGCACCAGAAAAAACTGTTATGATCTTTTAGAAATGATGTACTGCAAATTAAAATTAAAGTTATTTCTAGAAAGATTTTTTTAGAATATATTTTTAGATAAATCCCGCCAGACACAAATTTTCAGAAAAAGTCCGTTAATTTATTAAAAGTCACATCACAAATCGTGGAAGATTATAATTTATTTTTAATTTTAGTAATCCAATTGTTTTGAATTAAAAAAAATTCATCCTAATTCTAATCATCGAAGCATTTACAGCTCGATTATTATTTCTTTCCTCTTATTCGAAAAAGATATTTAAATTTAAATTTTCTTCGTCACTTAAGTCTTTTGTATTAAATATTCAAAATATTTATAAAGTAAATAATGCAATGTAAAATATGTTTTCTGTGTTTTATTCTGTTTTTTTGCCTTCAAATTACCGAAATGTTGTTTACTAATAATTTAAAAAAAACGTTTAATTGTAGTTAATACAAAAAAAAATTCATTAAAATTATTACTAAATTTTATGGTAATTTAATGATGGGTAATTAAAGAGATTTTGTTTTATTAAATATTCTGTTATTAATTTCGAATATACAATATATTACGATGTAGAGAGATTCACGATTCCCTTCAAATATTTTGAAATTTCCATTCAAAAAAATTAAATCTGATATTGGTGAATTGTTTTGACCCTTCAAAAAACCAGGTTTTCATATCCCAAGAAAGGCTTTTATCTCCTCAAATAATTAACATATTTGACTACTTAATTTGTCCCATTTCAATGGTTACAAAAAGGTGATTAAAATATGGTTAATTATCCTTCATGTAAGAAACAATATCATTCAAAATTAATTGACATAATACACTCCTATAGTAGATAATATCAAATACAAATAATAATTATAATTAATTTGTGGTTGACCCTCGTATAATATGTTGTTGGGGCTTACTAAATATCGGCTATTTAGATAGGTTAGAAGAAATATCTTAATCTAGATTTAATATAAAAATTACCATAACAACTATCATTTATTTATATTTTTTTCGAAAATATAATTTTAATTGAAATAAAAAATATTCTATGTCAATTTATTGTCGGTAAATCCCATATGAGGTTACGGACCACTTGGACAGGTTTTCATTATTTCGGACATCTTAATATTATTTATTCCTTTCCGCATTATTGAATCAAATCGTAATTCATATCACAGTAATATGAAAGTTTCTTTGATCTAAAAATTTGGTTGAATTTATTTTCTGTTGAAGAATATTGGACATTTTTGCAAGTCAATTTCTGCCTGCAAGAATTCTCTACAAAAGGAGTTCTAAAATTCCTTAAAATATCCTGCAAACCATAGAGGTTATCACTCTTTCTAAATTTTCTTAGACTGATGAAACCGGACCGAAATAGTTTAGCTACAAATGCAAACTTTTCATCGCTTTTCAATATTTTTGGCAAAGGCGAGATTTAGTTAAGTATTCTCCAATATTTAGGATATTAGTCTGTAAATAATTGGAAATTTACGGATATAAAGTTGCTTGGGGTTTCATAATTAATGGGAAATGTCCAGATATATAGAAAAATTATGGGAATTTACTAGAAGCTTGTTCACAAGTATTCATTGAATTGCTAGCAGCTATACTAATTTCAAGTTTTCTTTATATTAAAATACAATTTGTAAAATTGTCTTATTAATCTATCAAAATGTTAGCGAGTGGTCTGCCCTATAGCCAGTGGCGTGCAGTCTGATGCGCAGAGAGCGCAGAGCACGCATAACTGAAATTTTTTATACAACAACTTTGTCAATAATCATCAAGCTTATCCAAAGCTTTTAATTAAAATATAATATTAGTTTATTCAAAGCTTTAAAATTAAAAGCTTTGTGAAAAATTAAAATTTTTGTCGAAGTTTTAATGAATTGATTTAAATGCAAATTATCTTTGCCCTTTAAGCTTTCGGCCTGATTTTATTTGCTGAATTAAGCTATTTTTCAAGAATGTTTTTTGGGAAAAAATTAAAATTCCACGAATGGACCGATATCTGGATAGAAAACAGATTTTAAAACGGAAAAAGTGAAGTTCTAAATTTGGGGGTTTTAACGAAAATTTAATATTTTATCGAAATTTAATGAATCAAATTAAAATTGGATTCTAAATTATATAAAATGATATTTTAGTTTTAAGCTTTCAATGAGCTTACGTAATTTTTTGAGCTTTTTTAGGGAAAATTGCAAATTTTGTTAAAGGATGGTTCAATAGAGAAAATAGATTTTTAAATTTAAAAAAATAACTTCCAAACTTATAGTTATCGTTAAGCTTTTAATAGTTTGTATAAACTTTGCACAAAAATCGCAATTTCATTTAAATTTAATGAATGGGAAAAAATCCATTCCAAATTATATAAAATGACATTTTAATTTTAAGCTTTGGAGATTTTTAAAGCTTTATTTTCGAACTAGTTGAAATTTTGTTAAATGATTGTTATCTGGATAGAAAATAGATTTTTAAACGTAAAGAATTAAATTCAAAATTGTTGATCTCTCATTGCGCTTTTAATAATTTGTGTTAACTTTCTGCGAAAATTCTATATTTCATTTAATTTCATTGAATCGGATTCGATTCCAAATTGAATCGGATTCGATTCCAAATTGAATCGGATTCGATTCCAAATTATATAAAAATATATTTTAATTTTAAATTTTCAATAAGCTTTCGAGTTTTTTGTGCTTTTTTTCGGAAAAGTTGAAATTTGGTTAAGGGACCGTTATTTGTATAGAAAATAGACTTTAAACCGTTAAATATAAGGTTCGTAAAATAGAACTTGCTGGTAGCTTTTCAGTTTCGCGGAGCTTTTGTACGGAAAGTTTAGTTTTGATGTTTTTGTATTCTTTCTCAACTAATTTACAAACTTCCTGGTTCATTACATTTTTTTGGATCCGAAGAAAATATCCGGGAAATCCGGATCAAATGTCGAGATGTCCGATATTCAAACTCGGTGCGAGTTTTTTCGAATTTCTGATGTTTCTTATATAAATTTCAACTTTTCCGGAATATTTAACTTTTGTATTTTTACCTAACTATCAAAACAACTTTCTGCGTTTTTACATTTTTCCTGGCCCAGGAAATGGGGATATTGACCGCACGCCACTGCTTCTAGCTCTATCACATATATAGCCCTGAAGTATTTAGTTATGGGAATTTTCTGCGTAAGTCAATTTTTACTTGGGAGAGTTGTCTGCATATTTTTAATTTTATTTATCCCAAAGTTAATTGGTAACAAATATTACATTCCAAATAACATCAAAATAACTTATTCTTGCAACATCATCTTACTCGCCGACTATTGTTAATATTTACTTATAAAATCGGCTGACTCAATAGGCAAGAGAAGGCCAATCAAGGTGTTGAGTAGGTGTATCTATAATCTATATGTATATAATAAATGACATATCATCTCTATACAGTATCATGTATCATTCTTAAAATTTTAAAGATCTCCCAGCTAGAAATTCATGAGAAAATCTATTCATCTCCCAACGTAATAGTTATGACGTAAATCCCCAAAAAATCTTAATGATATAAAAAACCTATCAAAATCTCAACTGAATCATTCTGATCTTAAAATGATAAATTAAATTGATTCGTCTATATGATGTCATATT
Source organism: Symmerus nobilis (assembly GCA_027564815.1). Lineage (NCBI taxonomy): Eukaryota > Metazoa > Arthropoda > Insecta > Diptera > Mycetophilidae > Symmerus > Symmerus nobilis. Next base: position 3,896 of record JANTOP010088640.1, read on the forward strand.
AAAATATTGCTTTTGCTTGCTTAGTAGGTTTATATAACAAGTGTGTGAATAACAGTATGTACTTGTACAAGGGTATTCTTATTATGGATGGATTTTACAGTAATGAGCAGAAATTTAGGTCTGGTATAATTTTTCCCAGGAATTATTGGATTCGAGGAGAATTTACGAATTTTGGAATTTTAAAATAAACTAATAGATTTAATTAAAAAATTTTTTTTTGCTCGCTACTGTAAGTATCTTTAAATCGTAGAATAATAATTAGACCCAAATCGTACCCGTTGGATAATAATCATTTAAAATTCTAAAAATAAATACACGTTACGTGTATTTAAGTTTAGGATGATGCACAAATTAAGTAATTTTCTCGCTCATCCAAGTTTAGATGATAATTTTATGGCTTCGCCAATTATTTGTTACGCGCCTTACCCATCATGTATTGCTAATGTCAAAATAAATAAGTAAAATTAAGTTAAATTATAAATAAAACTGCGAATTGTGGGTTTCGTGGGTGTTTGTTTTTAACGATTTTTTTTTATTGAAAATCGTATAAAGCTAATTTTTGGTCAATAATATTAAATCAATACACCCACTTATGAATATACTTAGTATATTAAGTTAACGGAACATGGATCTTAAGAATATATTAAACAATTCTTAGTAGGATATGCAAATTAATATCAAAGTCATGAATAGGACATTTACCTATTTAAAAAAACTTGTTTCAAATCCGTTTTAATTCTCAATTATTGATTTTTATTTACAGACTATCGACAAAATGGTATCACGACGTAAAATTTTATCTCGATCTAGGGATGATTTAAATGCGGACCATACATATCAGGAGGATGAAGAAGATGTGTGGCATCAAAAAGATAAATTATTCAAGGTGATTTTTTTCTTACTTCGATTTCTTATATTTTTATTACTAATTCATACTAAAATTAAAATAATTACATTCTTATTAATTAAAATTTATTTCTAATATAATTTATTTTTTTTCTTGGTTCGTTATCACGAAATATCTAATTAGATAAATTAAAAGTATTTTAGCATTTAAAAATAATATTTTTTAATATTTTTTTTTGTTAGAAAAAAAATCGGTTCTGTGTCACCAATTAGATAATTAAAATTATTACGGCAAATAAAATAAAAATTTAACAGGGGAAAAATTTAATTAAGAAATCTACTTAAAAACCTGAATTTTAAAATAGAGAAATATAAATAATTTTTATATACTAATAGGTACAGCGAAACCTCGATTTTCGTTTTCCGTTTCGATGTTTGGATAGGTAAATTATTTACCAAGAAACTGCAACATACTGAAATAAAATAAAATATCCATTTAAATTTACATAGTACTTGGTATATGAATATTAAGTTTTGCTTGATTTTACATTGATCAGTTAGCTTCAACTGTAATATTAATTAATTTTTTTTCGGTTATATAAACCCAATGAGAAATCATAAAACGTTAATCAAAATTGGCAGTGACTTACTTAAATATTGACCTTCAGGGAAAAAATCAGTTTTCACCAAATAAATTTCGGTAAAGATAAAAATAAAAATATATTTAAAAATAATAAAAAAATGGAAATTTAAACCAGTTTTTTATTTTTAATAATATTTTGTCTAAAATGAATGGTTTGTCATATCTAAAATGATAAATAAATCGATGAGTCAAGGGAGGTATAATTATTAAGAGAAACCCCGGTTTAGGTTATCGATTAAATTGTTATGTCTGTACATTTAATGCAATTTGGTTAGTCACCAATTACATTATTTTCTATGTAAATTAAAAAAAGAAAAATCCATTAATTGCGAGAATAACTAAAATATGTCTCAAAATCCACATTATCGAAATATTTTATTTCCCCCAAATGTCTAAATATTTCTGTAAATTTATAATAATTATTTATTTTAGTCACTAAATATTAGTGTCTCAAGGTAAATATTATAATTCATTATTAAAATTAATTAAATTGATTATTAAATAAACTCTTATTTGTATGGCAAACATATCATCTGGTAGTAAGTAAATTTGATAAACTCCTTGAGAAAATTTGAATAATTTCACATATTGTACGAATCCGATATTGATGAAATTTTACGTAAGTTTTAAACATAATATAGGATAAATTATGGATAGATTCATACTGTATACCTTTTAAATTTAAGAATAAAGATTTGACGAGAGCAATTTGACGAGAGATATACATAAATACGACGAAGGTTTGTTTAAATTTCTCCTAATAATTTTCAGGATCGAGATTAAGATTTACGAACAATTCGGAAGCTTTAAAGGCTATAATATAGTAATATAATAGTCCAATAAATAAATAATCTCGAACATTTCTGAACAATTTTTGAATATGCCCTAAACAATTCGTGAATTTTTTCAACGAATTCGTGATATATGGGAGTTCAAAAAATGGGATATTTTAAATTGAATTTCCTGAAAATGATGATTCAGAAGTTAAGGGTGGGCAAAATAATCACATCTCCAAATTTAATAATTACTAAGAGCCTTTAGATATAAACTTCATTTTATAAATTGATTGGTAGGACACAACATTCCTCCTCCTATCACATAAACACATCACTCCACGGTTATTAATTTATTAATTTTTCTTCTCATATGTTACAACCTCAATCCTGTATACTAATCCAATATATACATAACATTTTATCTTATTAAGGATGTTTCGTCAAATTTGAACACCTTGTAAATTTTGTATTTTTAATTGACTAGTGTTGGCGAAAAATTTATTTTATTTTTTGTATTAATTTTGATCCAATCCATTAAATTTAATGAATTTAATTACTAATTTCTCCTTAGCAGTAATTATATCTGATTCTCAATAGCTCTATTGAATAGCTTGTATTTGTTATTACTTTGTGAGAAAATCTGTAAAATTCACAAACCAAGTATTGTTCCCACATATTCCAAATCTCCTGAGTCCTGACACATTTCTTATATTTCCCCATATTTTTAGATGTTTACGAAGTTCTTCCATATTCTCACAATTAGTCAAATTTTTCTCTCAAATTTTATTGGCTTTTCCCTGGAATATCTACCGCTTTTGCCTATTTTTGTCAGACTTTTCCCAAACTTGAACTTCCTTAAACTTTTTCGGTATGTATGCTGATTTTTAATTTGTTACATTCTACTTGTATATGATATTTTCTTAAATATTCTTTACTATTATTCGTCTTTTTTGAATTTTTCCAAAAGTATTGGGAATTCTTATCTGTTTTTATAAGCGTTTCCGGAAATATTGAAAAATACGGATATGGGAAGAAGTCTCAACAAAAGTAGAAAATTTTCGACCCATGAAAAGTCCCGAAAATTAAGGGAACGGCAGTGAAGATCGGAGAGTCAGAAAATATTCCGGGAAAGTTTAGACATGATGATTAACCGGAAAGGTCGTGTAAATTATTGAAAATTTTGCAAAATAAAAATTTTTTTGAAATTTGTCCCATTTTACTGACATTGAGATTCATTAAATTATCTGAACTCTTTCCTATACTTCTAACGAAGTTCTAACTATACTTCTGTACGAATGCCTGACGAAATTTCTATTTGTTTGATGGCTATAGGCAAATCCTGATCTCTTTTCGAAAATTGTTGACCAATTCTCGCACATTTCTAAATCTCAAAGACGAATATCACTCAAATATCTAAGATTGTACAGTGGCGTGCAGTCTTATGAGCAGAAGGCGCAGAGCACATCTTCTCATATATGGCCCAGCCAGATAAGAAATATATATTAATTAATTGTTATCAGATCGGAATTACAGATATTTCCTCAGAAAGTTAATTTTTTTTTCAAAATTATTTTCGGCCTTATAAACGCGATTCAAAAATTCGAGTTACCTTTATCAGAAATTTCTCTTTATGATTTTTTAAATTAATTGTTAAATATAGAAACAAGATTTTAGAATCTACCTAAAATTGATTTCTAATTTCTAAACCGGATTTAAAAAAATAATTGAAAAACTTCTCTGAAAAGAAAGAAGAAATTACGATTTAATTTATTCGAAAAACCTGTAGAAAATTAACAAATTCGGCGAATAATCCTGTACCTAAAATCAGGGGACTGTTTTTAAAAAAAAAAGTTTGTTCTACAGTTTCGTCAATGAAGCCTTGGGCGTAATTTCCCATAATCATTTTTTCGGATTCCTTAAAATGTGCAAAAAATATTTTTTTCCACAAGAGTTCAGAAGTTCGATTTTTCGGCCAAAATAAAATAAATTTCAAAACCGATGATTTATTGAAAAAAATTTTGTTAATAAAAACTCTTCGAAAATGACTTAGAAATTATTTTCCATCATTTTATTACAAAATTTTTGAATAAAAAAAATCCCTTAGAAATTCAAACATAAATTTTTCAACTTTATTTTATAGGATTTAATAATATAATTTCATAAAGAAAGAGAAATCAGGTGGGTTACTTTCTTAAAAATTTTTGTTCCACAATACTCTCATTGGACTGTTTAGTTTATTGCCACATAACTAGATTTTCCGATTACTTAAGAAAATTTGCTGGAAAATTAAGTTTCCCCAAAAATTGACAGAAAAATTTTAAACAAAAAAAAAATGAAATTATTTCAAAAATTTGTTCATTAAAAACTCTTCCAGGATTACTTAGAAATAATCTGCCATTATTAGATTGAAAAAAAAAAAAAAAAATTTCCGTATAAATTGATATGCAAATTTCATTGAATTTTTTTCAAATCAAATTTTAAGGGAATTCTAACCATATAAGTTGAGAAGTGATTTTCTAATTTCCCTGAAAACTACCGATTTTGCTGATGTTTTTTTTATATCGTCCGTTGGCCCGCTGGTTATCTAAATTATAAATCTGACTTTTTCAAATAACCAACCAACCAACGGACATTTGATAAGATCATTACTTCTGTACGCTTCATGGTGACTTTGACCGCACGCCACTGTTTTTGGAATATCCTTGAAATTACGCAATTAATTCCCGAATATTTCTGATTTATTTCGCAACAAATTTCCTCTCCTTACCTAAATCTCATGTACACAATCCAGTAGGATTCCCTAAAATTTCTCGATCCGGACATATCCCAAATTATCTCCATATCATCCCATAATTACAGCTTTGTGCATTGGTATTCAATGCTGGAGGTAAATGGAATTTCAACACCAAATATCTTGGAAGGCTTAGGTCTTAAATGGATTCATTTCTTGTAGAGAAGGGTACTGCAATATATCCATATGAGCCATCATATGGTTTAATTAATTCACAAAGGGCGGCTATAGAAAAATCCGGCAATTATGAGAATTTTGGGAATGATTTCATGCCGTGAGGTTTGAGGTGATGTGATATATCACTTTTGATAAATTTATTGAATTCTTGATTGGATAAGGAGAAGGGGAGGTGATTGGATATTATTACCTGCATAAATATTCGGGGGTATATTCTCAAGGAAAGAAAATAATTATATTGGCAAGAAAATAATTTTTCTTATTTAGGGAAAATTATGTATTTCCGCGTGCTGTATGTATTAGATATTTTAGTTATTTCGTACTAAATGGATAATTTCCTTTTTCTGTAATCTTTGTTTGGGTTCGCTTTCCTTGGGATTTCTTTACTTTCAGTAAAGTGTAATCGCGAATCCCGTATAAAATACATGACATTTAATCGTATAACTATTGTATATCCCTTTTTAATTGTCTTAAAATTAGTAAGCTTGTACTGGCTGTTAACTAGTAAATCATGAGACTTAATATCTACAGAAATTATAAGATTAGATATATTAGATAGATATAATTGGAAAGTATAAACGATACTTTAGGGTTGCTTTCTCTAATATACATAATTTTAATTCATAATTTTACTATGGAATATGTTATATAACTTTTAACAGTCCCACACTTAAAATACAGCTAGATTAACATCAATCAAAATTATATCAAATATTCATTAATTTCACCTATAAAACGAAGTAATGTATTGAAACAAAAATTTAGAAAATATTTAATTATTAAACCTTCCAGCCAAGAACGCCGGAAATAAATTTGTATTTCTAGTCGATGTTGAATCCTACATCTAATCTCCATTTTTGGAAGCTAATAGACTTTTTCTTTATCTATCAGATATCCTGTTTTCGATATCGAAATCTTTTCATATCAAGTCATAAACTTGCAAAAATTATGTTAATCAAAAAAAAAAAAAAATATGAATGTAAAAATCCTGCAATTTTCTAGACAATTTATTAGAATAAAAACAATAGTTTAACATTTAACCATGACAAATTTCATCTTACAATGTTATACACATTGAAGAAATTAATCAAGTGTATAATTTGAATGTAGGAAAAAACAACTAACCATTTAATAAATTTAAAATTTTAAATATCATACAAATAAAAGAACTTTTAATTAATGAGTTGTTTTTTTCTACATATCCAAACGTTTAAGTCAAAAAAACCGTTAATAATTGAACAATTTGAATGAACGGATGTTCAATATTTCTAAGTTTTTTTTATTTATTTTTGATTGGCAATTTGATTGATTGCCAAAAAAAATGTAAATAATATACTTTTATTTGATTTTGTTTGGCTTGCAAAATTGTTTGTGATGATTAGCCATCAGAAAATGAATAGAAATTTTTTTTTTTTTTGATTCAACAAACTAAAACATCTTTTATTGACCTAAAAAATTAACAATAAAAATGACAACTTAACGAAATAATTTAAAATTATAAAATTATATTTATTTATTTATGTTGGTTATGTTTGACATGTTATTTCTTACGAATTTAATAATCAATTAATTTGCATTGATAAGTCAAAGGCTGTTAACCGATTAATAAAGTTATGAAATTTTATAAGCGTTTTGTGATTATGCTAATGGACACGTTTACGTTTATATTATATCAATTTGATTATTAATTGTCTAATTAAAATTTAATTGATGGTTTACGGGGTTATTCAAAAAATAGTAGCTAGAAAATTAATTGATAAGATAAGAATTTGTATATATTTTTTTAAGGTTTTGAGAAATCGAAAATTCGGTTTTTTCAAAAAAATCAATAAAGAAATTTATAATCTAGAAGAAATTTAAATCGATTTGTTTCACTTTAATAAAACATATCCCCGAATTAAATTATATTTCAACAATTTACTTAAAATTTGACTCCAAAATTTCAATTCAAGGGTAATTTTTTTCCTCAATTCTAGCATTCCATCGGACTAAATATATTTCCCTGAAGTCATTGGTTTACATATTTAAATTATTCATTTTTCCCTCCAACAACCACATCTCAAATTAAATCTGGTAAATGGGCAAATCTAATATATCGTCGACGATCTGGCAAAATTGACGAAAACGCCAAAATTTCTAAATCGACGTTTTTTAAATAACCATGGTAATTCACTTAAAAGCAAAATCTCGATCCTTTCGTGATTAAATTATTTTTTTCTCTAATATACTTACTTCTATTTTGATGAAAATATTGTTTAAAGTTAATCCCTTAAGCACGTTTAATACAAATTTACTTTCTTCCTAACTTTTCTGTCTTGGGTCATTCCAGGTTAAATTAACATTCTTTAAACCTCATCACCTCAGATTTTCATGAAATTTTTCGCAGATGTTCTATCCCTATAGACCTAGAAAAATTCTAAATTTCATGGAGATATGTGAAATCGTTTTTTAATTATAGCTATGTAAAGTTGTCAAAAATTTGACAAAACAAATTACAAATTGACATTTTTTAAATTGCTCTGGGAGGTCTTCTATTTTAGCTAGAGAGCTAGTTGAGGTGTCATTTCACAAAATTTTTGATGCTCTTTCCGATGGCGTACAACATAATTTAGAATAAAATAAAAAATGTTTTCACAAAATGTCAAAAAAATTTAATTTGTTCCGAAAGGACATATTTTAAAATTTTAAAATTAATTAGATGAATAGAACCGGTCTGAAGAAACATAATTCCAGTAAATGCCATGTTATATGTATACTTCCCACTACCAACGAAAGGGTTAAGCATGATAGCTAATATTGTAAGTATAAAATATAATCAATAAAAAGTCAATAATATTGTTGAAATAGGCCTGCTTTAGGCATAAATTATAGAAGAGAGCTGAAGGAGATTCTTATGGATATTTTTAAAGATAGCCCTAAGGAACTTCTATAATTTTGACTTGAAAAGTGTATGGTTGATATTGCGGCTATGTCCGATAACCCTTTCCGTTGATTAATAAATCAGGTTCGTGGGTTGTCTCAAATTCCTTAAGTACCGGTGTTTTGAAAAAACTGTACAGTACCTTGGTTTATATGAGTCCAACCTATATTAATCAATGTCGGAAATTAATAGCGCCATCAAAAACTGGGAGAGGGGAGCCACTTAGGAAACTAGTAACTCAATCGGTTTCTCCTGTAATCAATATCGCTTTTATCCGTCAAGCAGTCAAGAGCGAAGATGAAATTTTGAAAATTGCACTGTTTAATGAAAATTTCTTAATTTTCGTAGGAGAAAAATCATCTTCATCTTCAGAACAATGTTAGGACAGTTTTACAATTAAACTGCTCTAATTTTAATCCCACAATTATGATTGCTCCGAAAACTGTGTTAAAGTTATCGCTCAGATTAATTACCTATAGACCTCTAGTTTATTTGCGTACAAATTCGTTTAATAGGAGCTGTACCGGTAATTGCCCTGTGATACGTAAAAAACGGTCTTAAAATAGTTCAGAGACAGCTAATCTAAACTGTCTTCGATTGCTTATTAGGTAAAATTTGGGAGAGGCGAAATGCCAACAATACCTAGATGTCAACTCAGAGCCAAAATATATATTTCAGTCCCAAGAATCCTTTAAGCTTTATTTGGGAAGTCGGTGCCAGCTCTAAAAAATCACAGAAAACCTCTTATATTAAGAAAAATCCCAAATATGCTCCCCAAATTTGCTCCTTCCTCTCCCGCAAAGTTTCATTGTATGAACCATCATACTGCCTATAGGGCGTTCCCAATTCTAGCTTAATAGAAGCAGATACTTTTAGTAAAGTGAAGCTAAGTTTCCTCAAAAAAAATTCTTACATCAATAACTCTCTGGCTCCAAACATTAACCGCTTAAGTTGTTTTTTGCAATTTTTCGGGAGAGCGATTTAAAGTTATATAAATTTCTTCCGATACATGAACTTACGCGGTTATGCATTTCTTCAAATTGCTATATTTTGGGCTATATTTTGTGGGTATACGCAATCGTACATGGAGAATATATTGGTGTTCATAACTCAATTTCGTCTTAGGTCCACTTAAGCGGTTAACGCTTGGAGTCACAGAACTCTTCTATTTCCGTTATAAATTTATTTCTGTCAGGTAGCTCCCAGGATAGTGCAACCTGAATTTATTGAGCTAATTTAGGAGAAATAACTAATAACTAATAACTTGAAATCTAAGAATTGAATGGATTGAATTCACGGCCTAGAAGATAATAAATATTATCTGATGTTAGGGATTCATCGCTCACGTTTGGGACTAATGCTGATACTAGAAATTAGAACAAAAACCCGATTTTAGAATTTCTTTCTCGATAACCAAAACATGCCTATAATTTCCTAATATCTCTCGAGTCTCGACTAAATCATCTTATTGCGAATTATTTTCATAAAAGAAATTGTAATAATTATACACGGAATATTGGCCCATATCCACAACTTTTCGGAAGACATTAGTACCTGGCAACATATTGCGTGCAGACACAGACAAGATATTTATTAAGGCTTCCTTAGGTTTCCGATTTAAAAGGCTTTATTTCCTGGCATCTCTAAAACTAAAAAATGTCGATCTTAGCTAAATTTATGGGCGTCGAGGCTATAGGTATAATAGATTAGTAGAAAAATCTTATGTCAGAGTCGATCTTAGGCGACTCGGTAGCTGCCTGCAACTCACAATAAGACACTTGACCTACAATTTTTTATTAAATAAGTCTAATTCAAGCTTTTGATATAAATTGATATATGCAAACCTCTTTCTAACTGTAGCTTTCGTGCATGCGACAAACACATTTAATATGAGTGACCTGTATCTGAATCTGTACCCAACGTGTTGAAAGATTTAATCTAGTAACATGGAAATAAACCGTACTTTCCAATGAGGAAATTATGACAAAAAAAAATTATAAAAAAGAAACAACCCCCAGATTTTAGTGGGGTCGGAATAAGGGGTATGTTTAGAAAGCGGTAACTTTTCAGAGAAAGTGTGATAGTTTCTCGAAAAATTTAAAATTTGGAAATTTGAAAACGGATTCAAATAGAGCCAATGTCATCAATCAATACTTTTACTGCGAGGGGTCCCCTCCCGACTTATGTGTTAAAAATCCTTTTAAAAAGCTCCTTGTAAAAATTTCAATAAAATTCAACGATTTTTGTTCAAATTTCTAGGGACATTTTTTTCAAAAATTATCTAATCTAATGATGACAAATCATTTATTTCTAAGTGATTTTCGAATAGTTTTTATTAAGAGAATTTTTTTTGAAAAAATCGTCAGTTTTGAAATTTATTTTATTTTGGCGAGAAAAATTGGGCAAACTTTCGATTTTAAAGAAGTTTTTTGACACTTTTGGAATTATTAAACTTCTGGGAAATTTTCTTAGGGCTCTGGAAAATATGATAAGGTTAAGGGGTTTAGTCCCAATCTAAATATTTAAATTCTCCTTGAAAATTGACTTTTCAAATTTTTTTCCTCAAAAACGATCAAATTTTCGGAAAGGGATTTTTTCAAATTTTTTTTGATCTAATGATTGCAAATTGATATGAATAAAATATAAGAATAATTCAAAGTTCATTACCAAAATTTAGGTTTAATAATTTGATTTGCAAATATTCTAAGGGAAAGGGCCAGTAGTCGATGTCTTGCCTAGGGCCCGAAAATGATATAAGTTAAACTACTATAGGAGTTTTGGATCTTTAATTGAACATTTCTGGTTCCTAGTTGCTTATGATTTAATGGTCTGCATCCCCTTGCTTTGTAGTAATTCTTTTCGTTTTGTGAAGTAACCAGCCGACCCTGCGTGATATTTAATATTTCATTCATTCAGCTAATTCTTCTAATCCCTTGCATAGGGATACCTACCGATTTTTCAAAGTCTTTGGTTGGTAAATTGATTGTAGGGATATTTGTTTTGGGTTTAATTAAGTTGTGGGGAATTGATCTCAAGCCCATATTTGTTGTCCTTTCTGAGAATTGGAATGAATAAGTCTTAAGAACTTTCATATGAATATTCCATAAAAAAATTTTGTCAGCAGCCACTACCCAATAAATTTGGTTTGAAAGATATCTTTCTACTGGGATGTTTTGTCCGATGTAAGAGTAACGTTTCAAGGTGACGGGATTGTCCTAGTTTAGTATCGAATTACAAGTGTTTATAATTTATATAACAGTGGCGTAACCTTAAGCAGGCTTTTAAACTGACAACAAAATAAACATTTTGGGAGACAGCTAACTAACCATTCTTTATATATATTTTTATCTTTACAATTCAAAATTTCATTCATATTGTTTTCTATAATTGGTACCTTTCAAAATCAATCATCTAGAAATGGAATTCAAAAGTTATTCACATGAAAAGACTGATCTACTTTCTATTGTATAATAAGCGAACCCCTAATTATTTATTATTATCATCTATTTTGATTCACCTTGTATTATGCATTTTATTATTTTATTACATATTACATAGTAGACATTAAATACGTATACTTGCGCTATTATATTTAATATTTGGATATGCATTATTATAAAAGTTGGATAAAAAGTCTATTATAAATTTGTAAAATTTTAAAATTTGCTGTGGAAAAAATTGCATAACATAAAATAATTTTATATTTATGAATAAAATATCTTAAATTATATGATTAATTTATAATAATGTTTGGGTGGAATGAATATATAGGAAAAATATTTAAATAAACTCATAGTGTGAACAGTCAAAACACATTCCAAAATTTGATATCAACTATTACCAAGTATTATGATTATAAAATAATATTTTTATGCATATTAGGGAAAGCATTTCATAACTGAATATATTTAAAAAAAAAATATTAATAATTAATAGCTTTGATTTATTGTCTGTAATCTTAATATAAGAAATTGCGATCTTTTCCTTTTGATTTCTGCTGTGAATATAAATTGTTAGAAAAAAATTGTTTATTTCATTGATTTCTCATATGGGTATGTTTTTTGTTCCAGGAACATATACAAGAGGTATTAGACAAATGGAATCAAATAGACGATGAAATTTGGGCAAAAGTGATTGTATTTGAACGTAATAGACGGGTTGCAAAAGCATATGCGAGAGCACCAGTACTGACAATAAACGGTTCTGATGATGGATTCGATGGAATGAGGTGAGGAAAATATTACAATTAATTATATATAAAATTACATATCCAGATTGAAAGCTTATATTGTTATTAAATAAGAATTACAATTATAAGATTTAAAATTAGATTACATAAAAAATGATTAAAATTATCAACAAAAATCGATTTTCAGAATCATATTTGTTATATAGATTTTGCTTTACAAAATAAATTTAAATGGCAATCTGGCATGAAAAAAGTGAAGGCGTTAACATGTATGCAATTACGACAAAATAAAATAAAAATCAATTATTGGCGTTAAGACATTTTTTTTTTGCCATTCATTTTATTATTCTGCAACATTTCCTGACTTATATTTGAATACTTGAATTATACGGGGTGTTTCACTAACTAATGCTTATTTAATAAATTTTACGAAATTAAATTGTTTCGAGAAATATCGGATATAGGAAATCTAATAAATAAATGAGAAAAAAAGAATTATTATTTCAATTGTATGTGATTTAAATATTTTTTCCGCAAATTAAATTATAATCTTTAGTAGAGAAATCCCATAATTATAGCAGAAGTTTTCGCTAGATTTCCTATCACAAAAATAAATTCATAATAATATACATTTTGAACAAATAGTGTTTCATTTACGTTTTAGTTGGAGATTATCGAAAAATGATGATTCAAACAAATTTGGCCTGAAAATCGAATGTTCTTTCTCTAAAAACAAAGTATATTTCAGTGAGGTGCAGTCTAATGTGCAGAAGATGTAGAGCCAGAGATGGGCAAAGCTAATCTAAAATTTAACTTCGTTAATCTTTGTTCCGCTACTTAAAGAGTTAACTTCGTTAATCGTTAAAGCGTTATTTTCTTGAAATTTTAACGTAAGTTAAAGTTAACAGTTACAGTTAATTATCAAATTGGACTGGGCTGGAATATATTGTATTGTATTCCCAACAAGAAATTTAGCTGGCCAAAGTAAACCCAATGTGTTTTCGAAATGCGTACGATCCGCAAAATTGCGATTACCGAGAGGATGCCAAAAGGTGACCAAAAGGCCATCCTAGCGATAACCTTTGTCCATTCACTAATCTCTTTCCAATGGCTAGTAGCAAGATGGACGTCCAATGGATAATCACAATAAGACGTCCAATGGATAGTTAGCCGCAATAAGACGTCCAATTGTTAGTCCGAAAAGGACGCCTTTCAGATAGTCGCAAAGAGGATATCCAATGGATAGTGGTAAAAAGATATTTAAATGGATTGTCGCAAAGTGAACCTCCAATGTATAGCCGCAATGTGGTTGGCAAATGGCTTGCCAATAAATATGGATGAAATGTCTAATGACTTATTTCAATGTAAATAAAGTTCATCGATTGGCTTCAGGGATTCTGACGAATCCAAATCTGAATGCAGCCATGTTCCGTTTTAGCATAATTTGGTAAAACCAACAAAGTAGGGGAAAGTGGGGTGAAGTTAGCCACGGGGTGAAGTAAGCCAGTGTCAAAAATCGGTGTATTAGTGACCTTTACATGGTACTTGTACACTGTGAAGGATTCGTCATGTTTCATAGGTAGTTTTCAATTGTTATTCTCGGATGTATTTGTATTTTCTCTCCCGGAGCAGTCCCAAATCCCAAATAATTTTTTCTCATGCGAAATTTTGTCTACTTTAGTTGGCATCTTTTATCATACTTTCTTCATCATAAACATCAAGTAAATAGAAGAAGTTATTGATTGATCTCTATCTTGTGAAATGCAAATGAACTCGAGAAATTATTCAACATAGTTCGGTGACGAGAACACACTTCTCAAAATAGCGCTGGTGGGGTGATGTTAGCTATTTTATCGTAAATTGTTTGACAGTTTTTACAGGACCATTTTCGAGCATTTCATCGCTATTGTCGCAATTATCACTGCTGTTGGAAACTTGCTTTCCCATAATCATGGAAAGCATTCTTTTCATTTCCTTTATATCGTTTTTTATTTCCACAATATCCTTTACCCTACGTCTATACTTTCAATAAAAAATTGCATCACAAATTGAATTCCATAAATTTAATTGTCACAGTATGGATAAATTTGTTTATTTTTCATATAAATAAAAATTACATATCATTAAAATTGAATAGTGCGGGTTCGGGTAGCATTTTTTTCTTATCCAAGGAGTACGTCGTCCGCAAATATTTATATTTTTTTAAATCCGCAATAGAATTTATTCCGTGGCCTTCTCCTGATAATCTGTTTCTATATCGGTCCTTTTGTAAATCGATTATAAACACTCCTTTTATCTCGATAAATATTGTATTTATTCGATTTATTCGATATTTACTCGATAAATATTGTATTGTTTCCATTTATTCACTTTAATAATCCCTAATTTGTATTTGTTACCAAAATTAGAAACGTAAATAAATAAAAAAAAAAATGAATGATATTGATAAACGTCAAATTTATTGAAACAGAAATTACTTCGGAGATGGAATTCAATAATTGCTTTCCATTTAAAATTGCATCAACTGTCATACTTTTTGACAAGCAATTTCGTGGTCTCCACATGGAATTTCTATTCAATAATTTATGGAAAGCAATTTTTTATTGAAAGTATAGACGTAGGGTTATTGTATCGCAGCAATATATTTTGGTTTTCCCTCCTGCGAATAAAGATTTTACAAGTGTTGTACCAATATGCGATGTATTATTTGGCATGTCCATGTTTATGTTTGTCAGATTTGGCGTTATCATCATCGCCATTTTATTTCATTTTTATCTGAATCTGAGTTTGTAGAACTTGAAGAAGGATTATTATAAACTAAGTCATCGGTGGATGGGTTATAATTTTCATTAATGTTAAATGGAATATTCGGCAAGGCCGCATTGTGGTTGTCCTGAGAAAAACATATTTTAAATACTTACTCAGTATTATTTTTATAATTTTTCCGAAAAATAAATATAATATTTGAACACTTTGTTTAAACACTTTGAATTCACACTCTTTAATGGCAAATTTTGGAATGAAATTAATAAATAATCCATAGAACACACGATCTGAACATTTGTTTGAACATAAACGAAATTTGAAAAATATAACGTATTCTCCTTATACATATTCAAGTTCGTCAATGTTCGTAAATTCAGTGAGTAGAAGAGATTGCAATTTGTTATGAAAAAACAAAAACTTTTGTCGCCAAAATGTATCGTCGTACTATGGATAGGCCAAAACAAAGCCAAGAAAATAGAATTATATTGGTGTTAGCATTGAAAAAAACATATATTTTTCACGAAAAAACTCTTGCCGCAATGCTAAGCCAAAGGATAGTCACGGGTTACTCGCTCTTCTGTTGGCTCCGCAATTATCTTGTTGAACGAGCAAACAAAACCGTTTGTCGCCAAAATTTTTATGTGCTATACGATAAGCCAAACCAAAGCCACAAAAAATAGCTTTATATTGGTGATACTGATAACATTGAAAAAAAAAACATATATAGGGTGGGGGAAAAAGTATCGAGCCTTTTTCGGTCGAAATTCAAACGAAAAATTTCTTTATTCCAAATGAACTTTATTAAACCAAATATGTGCCATTTTGATCGATGA
>JANTOP010088651.1:0-19829 GCA_027564815.1 Symmerus nobilis
AATAGACACAAACATTTCATATATTTATTTAATTTTGGTAAAAAAAAGCTTTAATTTCAATATATATTCAAAGTCTTGAGGGGGGGGGGGGGCCCATTGGCGCCTCTGATCCATAGTGATGAAACAATGCACAAAATCCTTTTTTTTTTTTCTAAAACGCTGCATCAGATTGTGTTAACCAAGTCGCATTCGAATGTGTTTTTGCTGCATTGTTAGCGAATGCGGCATCCATTGTGTTCACGGCTTGTTGAAACCCAATACTTGACATAAAATATTGCCTACTGTGCTTAATGAAATACCTGAAGCCCCTACTAACTCAATTCACATTTCATTATGAATTTCCATTGCCTTTAAACCCATGAAATGGTAAATGTCATGATACGCTGTCAAGTTAACTTCAAATGGCTTGTAAACAAAGGATTAATTGACAGATCGAAATGAAATTTGGGTTATGTTCTTATGAATGAAATATTAAAATGGCGTCGAAGTTTGACGAACAGATGGCGCTCCGTGAATTTGTTAAACAGCCCAGAATTTAAGCTTAGAAACTAATATTTTGATTAAAAAAAACACATTCACACCAGCATGTTTTAATGATGATCTGCAGGCAGTTAAGATTAGGTCAGCCTTACATTAAAGTATCTTCCTCCTAAAGAAGTGACTGGTTTACTAATGCTTCCAGAAGTTCCATTTCATACTCCATAACTGATTGCAGGTTGGCCTTGTATTAATACAGCTTTCTCCATAATACAATATTAAAGTCAATAATGCCGGATAAACCCATATAGAGAACCTAAGGCCCGCGAAATCTCGGGCCCCTTTTGCACTTTGCAAATTATATCCTACATTATCCTACGTTCCTTTATTATATACGTTTTGTGTGGTAAACTTTTAAGATATATTGGGAATCCACCTTTTTCAATACGTCGTATTCACTGGCAATAATGCCAACTGAATTCAGACGTTCTTGAGCAGTTTCAACTTTGAAAAAGATCGTTCGCCAATAGTGCTGTCATAACATTAGGGAACGTTGAATGCGCCATATTTTCAAAAATTAGTTTGTATGCTATTGCGATGCTAGCACTGTTTTATCAGAATTTTCTACTTTTGGTATAAAATACTTAAAGTGAACCATTTCATATGCAAACTCTAACTCGAGGTGTTTGTAATAATTTTCTGCAAATCTTTGGGCAGCGTCTTTAATGTCAACGTCTGTCTTCGATGGGAATTCAACGAGAAATCCGAAAATATGTTGAACTTATATGCTTCCACACGGTGCGAAAGCTCTGCGCATAACTTGTCTATTATTGGTAGGTAAGTTTCACACCTAAACCTTTCCCTTCTTTCAAGTACAACCTCTAGCGCATCACCATCATTGCATTGCCTCTTCATTTTGGTACACGCCTGCCAAAATGAATCCGTGTATTCTGCACTAACATTGGTTGTACCATTTGCCTTCTTCTCATAGTCATCAAACATTTCGCCTCCTTAAAATTTCAATTAAATGATTTTTTCCTATTAAAAAAAATATCATTCTAATTCTCTTTCAAAATCAAATTCAGTATTATTAGATAGGCCCCCCTTGTCATGGGGCCCCTAAAAGACATGGGCCCCTAGGCCGGCGCCTACTTGGCCTAATGCGTAATGCAGCACTGATTGTAAACCGTCCTTTGCCTTCAATATTCTGCCTCTTTTGAAATTTAGACACTTTGGATAATTTCGTACAAAATTACGGAGAGAAGCTTAACGTAATTGCTACATGTTCCTTCTAATTTCATCATTCATTTGACAGCCATTACTGTTACCCGAAATACTAAACGTATTATCTAAAGTTTCCACTACGGCAAAAATACGTTCATATTTGTTCCACGTATAGTTTGTTACCGTAGAAGGGTTGAGTGGGTTCTGTGAGATACACCGATCGAACATCATGTGTTATATGCTTCATATTTTTAACCCTCCGATGATCGGTAATCTAGAGGCGGTAAGGCCAGGTATAGGAATATGAAGGTATGCGTTTTATATTGTGTGGATATGTGTCTAGTATTTGTTTCTGTGTGTATGTTTATAATGAAAAAGGATTTTGTTAATTATTTCGAAAGGTACAGGACCTTTGTTTTATTGTTATAATTTTAAATAGGGCACTGTTTACAATGACATCTTCCATGTTCGAAGTACACCGGTTTTGTGCATGTTACACAACGGAATCGGGGTTTACGTTGTTTCTTGCCTTGTTTTTGGCACGATGGGCGATTGGCGGCCAATTGGGTATAACTTGGTTCGCCTTGATCCATTGGTGTTGATGAGAATAAACTTTCGGGTACTTATAATAATACGAAATAGTAAAATCATATTTGATTAGCATTTGGTGCGTAATTTTTGTGAGAATTTTGAATGCTTACCATGACATTGAGAATTTCCATAGCTTGTATATGTTGTGTTGGCTTAACTGGTATATCGGCCAGATCAACCAACACTACAGGCCTTTTTTTTAATATATAAGAACACCAACGAGATATTGCCGTGGTAGAAGCCAAACAAAGTGGAATACAATGCACGTTTCGGGCATAGACGTCAATTGGGAATTCGACGGAAATGGCCGCTATTTCTCGTTCGATATTGGCTCTTAGGTCCTCTAACGTCGCCGGCTTGTTGGCATATACCATCGATTTAAAGTAGCCTCATAGAAAAAAGTCTAGAGATGTTAATTGTTAAATCACAAGATCTCGGCGGACAATCCACAGGACCTCTTCTCGATATAACACTTTCACAACCCATGTCCAGCCCATGCAATTGTTTGAAGAAATAAAGCTGCAATATGTCTCTGTAGCGTTCTGCATTGATTGTAACGTAACGGTAATTTTCATCAACGAAGAAAAATGGCCCAATGACGCCACCGGCATGGAAACCGCACCATACAATCACTTTTTGTGGATGAAGTGATGTTTCATGAAGCACATGATAAAGTCAAGTGGCTTTAGTTCTTTAGTAGGCGTAAACTTGATCTTGTAAGTAAGGGTGAAGGCCAAGATTCTTTCGTAAAGTACGAAATAGTGTGGTCTGACTGATGCCCAATTCCTGAGAACGCCGTGGAATCGACTGATTTGGATCGTTTGCTATGGACGCTTCAACGGCAGCAATATTCTCGGAGCTGCGAACGCTGCGTTGTCTCGCTAGCACGGGAAAATCCAACAGTGAATATGTTGACTCTCAACAAATTGTGAGCTGCTTGTCTACTCGGGAGAGAATGACGACCCAAAATTGGCGTAAGCGTTCTTAAAGTTCCAATCACCGACTCGGAATTCGCGCAGTAATTTTTAATTACTTGTAAACGTTCTTCGTTCGTAAGTCTTTGCATGATGAAAATGTTTGAGTTACTGAGTGTTTGTTGTGCGCTTGACAGCGCACTAATTGGTTTAATGATGCGTTCACAATAAGAAATCAAAAGTGTCAAGTTTCTATTGAGAAACCCGATGTATAAAATATTTGTGTCTATTATTCTTTCGCCCCCCTCCCCCACCTCCCCAATTTCTTTGCCCCCCCTCCCTAAATTTGTTGAATTGGCGCCACTGGTTTCGGGTCAACCATTTCTGGTGGAATAAATGACGTATTCTTCCGAACTGTGTCAACATATGCGAGATTTTGCGCCTTCAAAATCTCAACCAATTAAAAGGTTGGGAAGAA
Source organism: Symmerus nobilis (assembly GCA_027564815.1). Taxonomy (NCBI): domain Eukaryota; kingdom Metazoa; phylum Arthropoda; class Insecta; order Diptera; family Mycetophilidae; genus Symmerus; species Symmerus nobilis. Next base: position 3,685 of record JANTOP010088651.1, read on the forward strand.
GTTATCTGCGTATACGATGTGCCCGCTATTGATGTATTTTGCAGTTAAATCTAATAGCACTCGTTTTTCTTAATTCGTTTCTTTTACTCCACCTATAGCGGTTTCCAGTGTAAATTTTCTCTTTCAAGGGATAATTCGAAGAGGAATCACAAACCGACCACAACTTTAGTCCATATTTTGCGGGCTTACCCGGAATATATTGCGTAAATCGGGTTCGTCCGTGATATGGAAATAATTGTTCATCAACAGTCACTTAAACCACATTACCCACATATCATCCATTGCTGCCAACTTACTACTGAGTAGTTGCTAATAAACTAATAAACTAACCATAAACGAATAATGTATTTCCCGGGAATTTATTGTCACTGTGAAAGCAACGGTAATTTATTTTCGCTGTAAATACAAATACAATTTCAATAATTAGCACTGAAGTCCGCTTATCAACTGAAATATTTTTGTCACCGGTCTCGGAAAATTCTACACCCGAACTATAATACGAGAAATTCAGTTACATCCAGACAAATTCAGCCAATGTTATACACGCTCAATCATATAAATTGAATGTATATGCGATCGAATATTTGTTAGGTCTGCACAGACCTTACTGCACTTCATGCCCGAATTGGGATAACAACAAATATTTTCCATTACTAAAACATTAAAACCGGATTGGTAATTCCTTCATTGTATTCGTCATGATAAAGTCATAAAAGGATATCGCTCTACCAAGCCAGGAAAAAAAGTTACACACACTCAAAATGGCAAAAGGTCTGGCCAGACCTTTCCGCTCATTTGAGGGTTAAGTAAAGTATTGTCACGTCTGTATTTAGCTTCATAAATTCTATATCCATTTTTAATTAATTATTCATTTAATCTGATTTTTTAATCGTCCATGGAAATGGTAACATTTGTCGTTTTTGTTGTTGCTTGTTTCGATGTTTCTTGGTGCTCTTTTGCATATGTTTTGGTTGTTTCTTTTTTCTTTCTTACGACGGGGAGACATCAACCAAGGCAAGATGAACACAAAAAAAACACCAACCAAGGTGTTACGTTAATCTGATTCTTTTATGTGTTTTACATAACGATTTTCTTTTTTTTTTCTTTTTTTTGTTTGGCCATTTCGGTGATCGTTGGAATGTTGTATTTTACTTCACCTCTTATCGAGTTCACAAACAGATAACTCAATTAGAATGAAGCGATTGGAATTTTAGATTGCTAACCTAATGACCTACGACAATGACATTAAAGTTATTAGAATCAAGAAATAGAACACATTACAGTTGGACTTTACAATATATTTCATCTAAAAACGACCACCCTGTTTCAAAGTCATATTAAGGAATTCCTACTCTCACCTATACCTTACCTTATCTATCCTGATGCGATGACGAATTTTTTTTCTTTTAATTTAACCGATCGGTTGGTTTATCCTGTTGTTAATTTTCCTTTCTTTTTTTTTCTTTTTTTTCTTGGGGTGAGGATTTAAGGGTTCTTGTTGTTGTTTGTATGTTGTTATGTTGTGTTATTTCGTTCTCCCCCTGTACCAGGCGTTTTTATGACCAATTTAACACGGATTGTTTGTACAACATATCTCGCTTATTTTTTTTTTCTCCCAAGTTCTTCGGTTCTTATCTCGTCCCTTATAAGTTTTTTTTTTGCTGTTGTTTTGGTAAAGTTTTAGGAATTTCGTGTACCTGATTTTAAAGTCTATGTTCATTGTCGATTTATCGTAGGAGGAAAGATATTGAGACTCTGATCAATATAAATCATCGTCATCATTATCTAGTCATGTCATCCCGCGCGGGAACATAAGACATCAACAAGGTACCGCCTTCTTAATGACCATCAGCTCACTACATGAGTGCGGCCAATCAAATTCCACTCCCGTCTCTTAACTTGGACATCTAGTTTTTCAACGCCGGTTATATTTATAAGATCTTCATTTGAGACGACTAACGGGTAACATATTTAACGAATTCGTATCAGACATCTATTAACGAATACTTGAGGCTAGACGGGATGGAATTCGTAGTTTTCCAAGTTTCGCAGCCATATAGTAAGACAGATAGAAATTGTGTATGGTTTTAACGTGTCTTCTCTACGGCGAACGTTTTAAGACACGGATCCCCTAGGATCATAGGGGACTGAATACCACAATCCAATGCATTTCAGTGGATAACACTCTCGAGGAATGTTAACTACTTCAACTAACGAAAACCCTTTTGAATAAATAAGGATCGGCTCGGTAAGGCGTATCCTACCTATTCCATTTCCCCGGTAGGGTATCCAGTGCGACCGGAATACATTCACCGGCATCCCGTCGGTGAGTCATTACAACTCTACCCGCGTTGTGGGTCACCACAGCCCCCAAGTTTCACTTAATACAGGGTCCTCATCTATCAGACGGCTAGATGACACTCTAACAGTTGTACGTGTCTCTATTGGGGGCTCATGAACCCGTTGTACCATTTTTTAAGGTCTGGTGGACCATAAATTGCGTCTTAATCTTATAACCATTAGCTGATCGCCTCAGCTTATTGACGTGCAATTCGCATTTTGCTCTTCCAACATGATCAACAGACATGATCTTCCCGGTTGGGGAAGTATGACAGACAGTCAGTTTGTCTTAAATATTTTAATTTTAAATTATCTGTGAAGATCGCCAAACGTTGTTCAGCACACCAAAAGCTTGCCGAGCCTTTTCAATTCTATTTTACATCAGCTCCTTCGTCTCTTGTAATGTAGCTTCCGAGATGTCGTTGTTGTGCCAATTCGAAGAAGTTTTGTCTTTCCAATGTTTATCTTTAGTCCAACTTACAAATCATAGACGTAATTTCTTCTCCACACCTTCTCTTGAATGTGACAAAAGACAAATATAATCGGCGCAAAACAGAGGTCTCCAAGACGGGTTCGGATTGTCTATTGTATACCACCGGCTGTAGTACAAACTTTTTCCATAAACCAGACGATGACAAGTAGAAATAACAGAGGTGAGAGAACACCTTCTACCTCGTCCCCAATGAAATCTCGTACCTCTCAAAGTGCGAAATTTACGGTTTTCGGCGGCTTAGAAATTAAAGGAGTGGATTCATTGAAACAAAATTCCGATCATATGAAAGTTTGGACCTTTAACTATTCACTAAAATCAAGAAGTTCTGAAATTTCTGCCCCCTTCCCCTTGAATAAAATATATTCAGCATTAATCTTACAACTAATTGAACGACAGGTTTCTCGGAAATCTAATTAGTTTATTTGGGTCTATAAACTCTATGGGAGAAATAGGTTTCTTGGAAGGATGTTTGGAAGTCTACCAATATAAAAATTGAACGGAGTTCCAGAGCTAATATTTCCGGAACGGACTTAAATATCCTTATAAGGTTCTAAATATTTAAAAACCCATACTTTCTCTATCTGATAAAATTTATGTGGACGAGAAAGGTTGGTTAGTCTCCGAGATCTCGATTTTAAATGTGATCCCAACCAACTTTTCACTTTATGGGCTGTACGATCTTTTTTTCCAGATCTTAGCTCCTGGACTAGATAGATCAAAACGGTTTTCGAAAAAATGGACAGGCGTGTTTTCTACGACTTTCACCGTATAAATAGTTCCGAAGATCGGGCTAATTACGAGCTTAGTTCTAGGAACATTGATTATTTTCCGGTATGAATAGTTGCTAATCGCAAAATAAATGTTTCATTAAAATCCTTTCGTTATTACTTAAGCTAGATCTCTGAAACTTGGTACAAATATTCTTGAACGATTCCTAATTTGATCTTTCCCCTACGAAATTCTCAAATAAAATTATTCTAAAGTCGAACATTCATAATCTACCCGTTGTCTTTGAAAGGAACAATTCACGTTTAACTACAAGATGGTTCGAGACAGAAACTGCTAATCTCGAAAAGATGTTCAAGTTTCCTTAAATTCAACAAAATTTCTTAAAGTTTACAAAACTAACGTTCTAATTCAACCCGAAAATGGGCAAATCATTTTATATAAATTTAGAAGTAAGTCTGCCTGAAGCTGTCCTATTCGGAGCTTACTCATGAATATTTTGCAGTAACATTATAGAGGAGGTCTATGAATAGCTTATTAGAGGTGATAGGAGTTAGTAGGTTAATCGGGAAACCTACTTATGATTTAAATAGAGAGAGGGAGCCATTCAGATGCCACCAAGGACCTAGAAGGGAGAAAGATATTCAGCACAAGTTTCTAACGAATATCGCTCCTCAACGTATAAACCAATTCGCCTAAATAATTTTTAAAATCAAAATTTTGTTAAGAAAAGTTCGCCAAATGAACTAAATCATAACCTAATTTCAGGATCTTCATCAATGAATAATTATTTGACCAATTTACGAGCTGAATTTAAGAAAATTGATTATTTTCCAGTACATCAATTTAGATATCAAAATTTTTATTAGGAAAACATTTACCGATTTCACTGGAATTTTTTTCTGGAACTGTGAGTGAGCTAAACTAAAAAGTAGTTTTAGGATTTCGAGTTAAAAAATCATTTGAGCGAATTATGATCTTTTAATTTCAGAAAATTGATTAGTTTCTGGTACATCTCTACAGATTTAAAATTTTTATTAAGAAAACTATCTCCGATTTGGCCGTAATTTTTTCCCGGGACAGTCGATGAACTAAATAAGAAATTAATTTCGAGGTTTGAAGATAAATAGAATCACAGTTGAGCCAAATACGAATTTAATTCAATGCAACTTAATTATTATGCAAATGAGGTCATTACTTAATATTTTCTTTTGGAGAATATTGTGGGATACTTTCTTCCAAACCATGTAATTATAATTACGCCAAATTGTAGCTAACATCATCAAGAATAGATTTAGGATGGGTTTTGTGGGGGTTAGTTTACGTTTCAACCCTCTGAGGGGGTAAAAAACTGACATGCATACAGAATGGAAAATGAAATATTAACCAAAGAAAATTCGATGTTTGATAAATTAACGATCAATTAAAATTTGACGGGTTGAAGAGGTTTGAAGCAATGAAATTATATTGGGAACAATATGCGTCATTCAATTTTCGGATCTCGAAAAATATTTGTCAATGAAATCGAATTTTCTCTGAGACGGTTTCGAAATTTGTTATTTCCAAAAAATGGCGATAATTGCGAGGGAAATTTAAATTTCTAAATTTTAGTTATGATCTATTTATGGGAAGGTTTAATGGAGCTGATTACATAAATATCTTCGAAGTTTTATTTTGAAAAATTCGATCCTAAAACTATTTTTGCAAAATTTTCGATTGTGTTCGGGCCATTCTGTAGAAACATTGACATATCCAGAAATTATCTTCCGGAAGTTGAAAATCTAAATACGCAGAATTGTTTCCAACTAAATTATGAACAATTTTGTTTTATGAAATTTTTTAATAAAATCAACCCCTGAATTTAGGTGGTTGCTTCCTTCGAACAACGTGTTTTATCTACATCAACCACGTGTTTTTATTCCATTTTAGGCGTAAATTAGACGCCATTTTTATTTGAAATAAAAACTGGTAACATTGTTTGCAGCACGAAACAATGAAACAAATCCCCTTATTCATTTTCAGGGATATTTGAATTATTTGAATTAGAGACCAAAAATAATAAAAAAAAAAATTGCACACACAAATGTACGAACAAATAATTCAGGGAAGGGAAAACAAAGGAGCGATTCACACGAATTCATTGCATCCGTTTTTCAATTTACAGTATCGAGGATACAATTTCTTACATTCTTAAAGGTTCAAGAAATATAATTTAAATTGTTTCAGTCTGTGGCTTTCTGTAGGATCAGTACTGTTTGTTTCTAATCAAATTTCTTGTTCCATATTCAAAATGATCCCTTCTTGTAATGCATTTGGCCGTCATATGTATGTGTCTGTTAATGTCCTTATTGTGCACCCTTTTAACAACCCAAAAAAAAAATTAAATTAAAAAGATAGTAAATATAAGCAGGGTCGATCCTTAATTTTAGTTACCTGCCCGTTTTTTTTTTTAAATTTAAATTCTATCCTGCCAAACAAGATTTTCAATTGAACAATAAGGTATCTTATGTCCCTTTTCGCAAAATAGGTTTCAAACGAACAGTTCTTTTGTACAAAATCTAGCAAAAGGTGCATCTCAGATCACATATTCATCTGTATGTGTGCTTGTTTGCGTTATACCTTTTTGATTATTCGTCCCTATTGTTTGTTCATTTTCTATTGTTAATTACTTGTTTCCATTTTTCACGTATATCAGGATTATTTTCGAATAAACGAATTGGGTAGGGGATGGCTAATTAACGTTTAAGGATATTTTAAACTCGAATGACACCCATCTCTTTTCTAACGAATTTTACAGGGATTGTCAAATGAGTTAGGGACCTTCTTATCCTCAAGGAGGCGTCATATAATCTGATTAGAGTTAGTCCGAACTAACCGAAGCCCTCGATATTAGGGAATAATACATAATACTGATTTTTGAGTCGAGAGTTATCGGTACGATAACCTACATTTTGGGAAATTAGGTTTTAAGTTTCACTTCCAATCCGATAAATACACAATTTAAATGTAAGTCTGTGGCAACCCTAATTAAAATACTAAAATTAGTAAAGGGAACTCCCGTTTACTCCACGGCTAGACCACTCTCTCCAGAGAAGTTAAAAGTGGCTAACGAGGAATTTGAATACATGGTTGAGCTAGGTATCTGCCGGCCATCAAAGAGTAAATTCGCTAGCCCATTACACCTTGTACAAAAGAAAAATGGTGATTGGAGACCCTGCGGGCATTACCGCAGTCTGAATGTGATTAGTGTGCCCGACAGATACCCGATCCCGCACGTGCAAGATTTCGGTAGTTCACTGGCGGGTTGTTCGATTTTTACCACAATAGATCTTATCCGTGCGTATCACCAGATACGGGTAAATCCGCTGGATATTGAAAAAACTGCAATAATAACGCCATTTGGCTTGTTTGAGTTTCCACGAATGACATTCCAAAGGTTCTTACATACAGTTTTTCGCGGTCTGTCATTCTGCTATATTTAAATCGACGACTTATTAATCGCATCTAAAGATCTCGATGATCATTTGAAACATTTACGACTAGTTTTCGATAGACTTGTTCAATATGGTATCGTTATTAACGTAGAAAAGTCCCGATTTGCTCAACAAGAAGTAAGTTTCTTAGGCCACACTCTGTTTCAGCAGCCGGTATTCGACCTTCAACAGAGAGAGTAAAAAATCATTTTAGATTTAGCTCTTCCAAACACTGTTAAGGAGCTTCAATGGTTTCTCGGTATGATCAATTTTTACCGACGCTTTATGCTAATGGCTGCCATGGTGCAAGCGCCATTAAATCGTTTTCAAACGAATATACGAAAGAACGATAGCAGTAAAATAACATGGACCGACGAAACGCGAGAAGCGTTTTCGAAATGTAAAAAGCACTTGGCTGAAGCTACTACCCTCGCATTTCCATCCAATCTGACTGATCTCAATAATGGTCGATGCGTCCGATTTCGCTATCGAAGCTATAATAAAATGGCACACGAATAAAGGTTTGCAACCCCCCAGATTTTTCTCGAAAAAGCTCTCGCACCCCAGTATAAAATCAACGCAGGAAGTAATTTGCTCGCGGTACGTATGGCCACTGGTTAATAAAGATGTTCGGAATTGGACTCGGGCATGCGAAAATTGCCAATGGTCTAAAATTACAAGATATGTCGTAAGCCCGGTTGGAAATTTCGCCGAGGTTGACGATTTTCGGATGTTCATATAGAGATTGTGATTATGCCAACTTCAAACGATTGCAAGTACCTACTGACTTCCATCGATCGTTTAACTCGTTGGCCTGAGGCCATTCCAGTGAAAGACTAACGACTGACCAAGGTCGTCAATTCGAGTCCTCGTTGTTTCGCGAACTAACGAGATTTCTAGGCATAAAACGCATACATACCACACCATGTGCCATACCACACCATATCATCCATGTGCTAATGGTATGAAAGAGCGGTTTCACCGTACGTTAAAAGCCGGCCGAAAATGCCACAGACTAGAATGGTATTTGGCATTACCCGCAGTAATGTTGGGATTGCGCACCACTTTGAAAGCAGACATAAACGCTACAGTTTGCGAAATGGTGTATGGCTCTAATATTTCGTTACCATGGGATTTCTTGCAAGAAAATGACAAAAAACATGCATAGCGACGAGTTCGTACAAAAATTGAAGCAACATTTTGCAACATTACGACCGACGCTAGCTTCTAAACACACTAGTAGAAATATTTTCGTATTTTAAGAAATGCGTGACTGCAAATTCGTTTTTGTGCGCGATGATCGGGTCTTAAAGCCATTAGAGCAACCTTATAGAGGACTCTATCTGGTTGTTAAACGCAACAGTAAAATATTCATAGCTAAAATTAACGGTATAGCTATAGATAAAACGATTTCGATTGATAGGCTAAAGCCTGTTGTCACATTAAACGAAACACTTAACGATGCGCGAAAGGACACCGTTTTCTCCAGTATCCAAAAAACTCGATTTGGACGACGGGTTACGATACCGCAAAGGTATCAGTCGTGAGGTTTGTTTTCACTTGTTGTGGCGCTGGTGCTGGAGGGGGAGAATGTGGCAACCCTAATTAAAATAATAAAAATTGAACAGGGTCTATTTGTCGATTTGAAAAGATAACGAGAGTCAGTCGAATCTGAACAAGACAATATACCACCCGGCTTTTTTTACCTTTTATAATATTTTCTAATTAAACTAAAATCATTTTGTAATTAAAATAAAATAAAATTAGCAAATAAAGTTTCATTTTAAATAAAATTGCTAAAAGTCTAATGTAAATATTCGAGGAGATACGTTCCTTTGCTTTCATTAATTTTAGTTAAAATAGCTAGTTTACAGACACTTTTAGGAGCACTTCACAATAAATCTAAAAGTATAGAAAGAGAGAGAAATATGTGTAGATTTCAAAAACGTATCCTCTGATAAAAGGACCAAACTTGAGTTCCAATGTTCTGTTATTTCACGGTAGATATCGCCTGTGCTATTTACAGGTTATTTATTTAATAATTCTTTGGCTTGAAGGCTTGTTCGTTCATGTATCGCTTACATAGCTTATACTGAGAGTTTAGACCTATAGGGTTTTCCAAAATATCCCCCATTTAGGAGTTTTTCCTTTTCAGCTACGGACATCTGTTTTATGATCACTTGAGTTTTAAGTATACATTCATCAATTCCAGGTAAACGAAATATTACGTATACGTGCTACTGGAGAATAACCTTTAGGTTAATTTTATCTCAATTGAGGTTGAGAACTCAACCAAACTTAGAGGGAACAATTCCACAGCGCTCGTAAAACCATTCAATGGAATTTCAGCAGTGAACACTTTAATATAGACATGCATCTGGCGGCTTTTAAAGGATCGAAAATAGCCGATAGTCATTTTTTATCAAACCATTTAGTCAATATAAGCAGGGCCGTGCTGATATTCACGGGCACTAGGCTCGATTTGAGTCGCCGGGCCCTCACTAAGTATACATTTTCAAACCAATTTATTTGATTTACATGAAATCTGGAACTGTTGTACAGAAGCTCTGAATAAATTTAAAAATCGCCAGAAAAGCTTCAAGTTTTAATTAAATTTTAATCAAATCTAAAACGTTCCAAACCAGACTCAATGAAAGTTTATAGTGCTCAAAAAAGCTTCAACTTTGAAATGTAAATTTATTCGTATGGAAACCTACATTCAATGCAAATAATTCAATTGCAACGAAACCCAAAATTTTACAATAAAAGCTCAGTATCAACTTACAAGCTCAGCGAAAGCTTTAAGTTATGAATCAAATTTTATACGTTTTCAACCCCATTTTAGTCAAAAAAAAAAAACCTAAACTGAATAAAACCTAAAGTTTTTCTACAAAAGCTCCCAATATTTTAAAAGCTTTTTTCGATTATAATTCGGGCCCAAAAATTACACGGGACCTTGGTCCGGGCCTAAACGGTTGTATGGAAGACGCGGCCCTGAATATAAGTAATTGGATCTCAACCATAGGCCAGCCATGCTAGGCAAATGTAAATATTCCAACTTATCTCTTCCCCTTCATCGCTTCAACTTGAGGTTATTTCCTTGGGAACAATAGATATTCCAGATATAAAATAATATCCTCATTTTCACAAGTGAAGCTCGAAGCCCGTACGATAGATGTACCCGATGGATGACAAAACCGGTTAGAGAGTTTTTCTATGATCCATATCCCCATAACCCAAAATTTAATTGAGAGATTTTGAGCTGAGAACGCTCCAGATCATCCGCCTATTTGGTGAGAGTGGTAACCAACGTCTCTAAAAGAATTATGCAATAATATTTATTCAGAAATTAAAAGTGACTGGTTTGCTGAACTCAAAGGTTTTAGATTTTCCTTGAAGTCAATGAGGGTAATCCGAGAAGCACTAAAAATACCTTTACCTAACAGTAATAGCTTTCGAAAAAATAACTCGAGGGCTAAAGAGCTACATAGAGTATAGAAGAATAGACGAATAGAACTGCAACAAGGAGAACTTGAAGGAAGCATTATGGGAAACTATAAATCAAGTTGATAAGGTCATCGGTCTTTATAGCCCTTTCCTTAATTAATGAATTGTAACGTCAGAATAAGCTACATCTGGGCTGGAAGTATGATCGAGTCGTGTCGAGTCGAGTCGATAAAAACACATAGTAAAAAAAACTGCGCAGATAAAAATATGTATGAATTTTTATCAAGTCGAGTCGATATGACTCGAACAAACTTCCACCCCTGGTTTGAAATTGTAACGGCTGAAATAATTATCGCAAAAGCTGCAAGATTTTCTTCGGTATATGGGCTGAATATACTGAATGCATATAAGATTTTAACCACATGGGTTAATCGCCGAGAGAGATTAGAGAACCCCTTGAATCAAATCATGTACATTTAGGAGCTGGCGTGCTATATAAATTTAAAAACCTTCTCTCCAAAATTTCTTATAAATAGCTTAGCTAGTTTAAATATTTCTAGATGATTTTTTACCGTCGGGGTACGTTTTTGGTTACATTTTATTGCCATACGTTAAAGTTCTTAATTTTTAATTAATTAAATAACTATCCGACGTAATTACCCCTCAAATAAAGATGAAATCTAGGGGACAGGAGATAGAGAATAATTTAAATTATCAATTATCAATTATTTCCCATATATCCCGTCGGTAATTTTTATTCGACGTTATTTTCACCGGTATTTCGGTATGTGCGAATTTTTATATGTCATGCTGTGCAATTTCATAATATTCGAAAGACGTCCCTACTTATTCGTTTCATTTGTAATTATTTTCTGTTCTCCTGAGTCCTTTTTTTTATTATCCTTAACGATTGAGTTGTGAAAGGTATAATATTGTACCTCTTCATGAATTTTTATTTTAAAATTGTGCACACCTGTGTGTATACAACGCATACGGACACAATTTTTAAGAAGAAATTCATTAATAAAATTGTATCTTAAGTAGCTCAAGGAACAGGGTGGTCTTAGTCGTCATTTAAATTTACATTTAAGGCTACCTGAAAGTAGGAATAAATATCCTTTAAATCAACCTATTTGGTGGTAGTAATTTTAAAAGTTCAGTAAATGTCCCTGCCTCTCTTTGCACACGTTGCCACCAAGTAGCAGCATTATCCTTCAAAAGGAGTGGTAGGCCGCGAAGAGCATCCTCGTCTGAAATTCGTATCCTTATAATATAGATGTAGTGCTTACGAATTCTTCCACCACATGTGGATTACTGGTACCGCTGAAACGGGAGGTACATTCTGCAAATGTACCATTTCGTGCGATCGTGCCTGTAACTATTCGTGCTAACGTTTTTGTGTTCCTGGAGAATGAGAAGGTTCATTCCTTTCCGTCTGGGAGTATCCGTACTGGATACAATTTGATCGGGTTGGATCGAATTTCCTTTCCCCTTTCGGTCGTGGATTCTCCGTAAAATTACGGGCCACTATGTTGGGCGCCAATTATATGAGTCGAAAGCCTACGACTTCTTATAAACAAAGGGTCGTCACCTGGTAACGGAAAACCCTCAAACGAATTGAAATAATAACATGGAGTTACTTTTCACTCGTTCTTTTAATCTCAATCTTATATAGAACACGACTGCGGGCAATGCAAAACTCTAAAAAATGCTTTTGATGACGTATTCGTCGATTCCAATATGTTTCAAATTTGTCTATATGAAAGAAAAATCTGTGTCGCTTTAGCGAACTGTATGAAGTGAGAAATTTTAATGTCTTGCATTTAAATTTAAATTTACTTTTAAAATTACAAGTTCTTGATGGTGATTTTCGCATTGCTCCTCGTTTACAAATTCTCTTACATACTATAAGGTGTCATTACAAATCAATCAACTTAATAAGGCATTTTATCCATATTTTACGGTTGCGGATGATGGTAGGTCGGGCCGAATTCTACAATGTTCATTAATTTTTAATTTACGGGAGATGGAGGTAGTTTGGGACACTACATGTCTCCCCCTTCAAACAAATCAACTATACAGGGGTCGGCACTCGAAGTGTTAGCAATTCAAAATGCTGCAATTTGGTACGCTGTCGACGCTGACCAGAACAAGTGGTTGTCGGAAAGAGCAATGTTTGGTGAATACAACAGGTAGGGTAGGACAACCCATTGAAGCACCTACAAAGTTTTCTTCACGATTTTCGTGAGAGGCCAAGCGTTATCGTGCTGAAAAATCACTTTTTCACGTCTTTTGGCGTGTTGAGGGCGTTTGAGCTTTAATGATCGGCTCAATTGCAGCAATTGTTGTTGGTAACGTTCCCTAGTGATGGATTCGTTAGGCCAGAGTAGCTCATAATAGATCACTCCGATTACTAGCCTCCCTTCACCCTCTTTGTGACTGGTGTCAAAATCGCCACTTTTAAAATGTCGGAACTAGTACTCACAGGTTTTTATTGATGGAGCATGTTCCCCCATATACTTCACATAGCAATCGATGAGCCTCCGCTGCAGATTTCTTCAAATTAAAGAAGTAAATCAAAAGTTCCCGCAAATGATGCTTATTTGGCATAAAACTTGACATTTTCGAACGACAAAAATTATGTGATGCTGATACGGAATCACTAATACTTTAAGGTTATGTTATTTAACATAACCTTCTGGTGGGGCCATTTTTTGTCAAACAACGGAAACTTATTTGTACACCTTATACCTTTACATCCTGTTCAATGAAAACGAGTGGTAAGCGTCCTGTAGCAGTTACCGCGGCCTAAACCATTACTGATGCTGGTGCTTGCTTTCGCATAGCAATTCCCAGGTCTAAATTGTCTTTTGATTTGCACTCTAACCATACACGATCGTTTTGTTTGTTTACATATTGCTGAACCGTAAACATTTTGTCATCAGAAAAGACCACATTTTCAAGCTCGATACTATCGTACAAGTGTTTTAACACCTTTGCTTTTGCTAGCCGAACTACCTTTCGTGTTAAATCTTACACTTTTTGTATTTTGTAGGGCTTCAATCGTTGTTCATTTTTTAATATACGCCCCATGCTACGATCAGACACATTGAGATTTTTCGCCAATTGATCTGCGCTTTGTCGTGGATTACGTTGAATTCTGGCCTTATCCTTTTTAATTATATCTGCCGATAGTACTGTTATTGAATGTGCACCTACATGGCGTTTTTTGATGCTACCAGTATCATTGTAACGTGTAATGGTCCAATACACAAACATTTTGTTCACATGTAAATGTCGTAGCTCATTAACAATAGCTGGTTGCGATTTTTCAGCCAAATACAAAGCATTTCGATGACTTTTTTAACTTTTAGCTGCGATGTAAAACGATATGCTTCCGTAAGCTTGTAAATAACATAACAGACTGACGCTTATCAAAACATGAGCACGTTGTTATTAGCCGTTTTGTTGCTACAGCAACGTGAAGTTGGTAACACTGCGAGCGCCGATCCCTGTATGATGAGAAACGATGTAACCTTCCATTACGGTCCCAGGTTTAGATCATGAATTATCCGCCATTTGGCTTCCTCATAGACTCATAGTCACAAACTCGAATGCAATAGTTAATGGAGGAATTGGGCTATATTACTGATGCATTTAAACAAGCTAACGAAATCGCTATTGGGTCTATAGTCGTCAGGGAATTATATGAGATGGGTCAGGTACCATTAACATTTAGCTTGTTTTAAATGTATTGGTGGCTAGTCTTTCTACGCTACAATTAGTTCAGCTAGCTTTTTACTCATAATTGAGTACGGTCCAGACAATGTGCTTCTGGGAACCTCTTTCCTTACTTTCTTAATTTCTTAACTCTCCTGTTTAATAAAAACCGGATAATTTATCGATTAGATTTAGATGCCATATTTGTGTGGGAATGTAAAACTCATCTGTTCAACTTATAGTAATCATGAAGTTTATCCCTCTCGGGTGAATTTTCAATGGTTTGTATATATTTTCCCCGATAAAGCACGGGGGATGATGAAAAAAAAACTCTTATTTCTATGAAAAATATTAATATATTTTTCCTTTTGGTGTTGTAGAGTTTGCCAAAAAATTATTATAAAAAAAAATTATTTTGGTATAATTTTCTACTAGAAAAAGACGCATGCGTTCCGCCGGATCATCTAAATAATTTTTTTTACATCCTCTCATCATCATCATCTTTTCCCTTTTTTTTTTTTAATATCCTTACACCACGGAAAATAAACCATCCACCCTCACCAATCTCGTTTCGGAATTTTCCTTTCTTTTCTTTTATTTTTTTATTAAACGAGAAAAGCGAGTTTTATTTTTTGTCAATGGTGGGGGAGGGATGTTGGTGAAAACCCCCCAACTGAAAAAAAGAAAAATCCATTCCATTATGTAACCGATTTTCATCTGGTGATACGGAATGGAAATTTTTTTCGCAAACATAAGAAAATTTGCACATTGGGAAAAAATAGGGGTTTTTTTTTATTCTGGGGATAACGAAGATGAAATAATTTTTTTTTTCCTTTACTTTCTTTTCGCAATTTAATGATTTACATTACTTGCGGGTGGGAAGCGAAACATAGGGAAAAGATAGGGGGGTTAGATGGAAGCCGCCCTGCAGACACCTCTATCGATATTAGAGCGAGATGACTGGCTGACTAATGCTTTTCGTTTTTTTTTTGTTTTTATTTTAATATATACGGGAGTTTTTTTTTTTGATTATTATTATTCATCTACCACCGATTTTAAGGAATTAGTAGACGCGCATCGCGCCACAACTCAACATCGCGCGGGATACATTTAATATTAAGGAAAACGTATTTTTTTTTTTTTGTTAAAATTCTTCAATTGGTGGATTTTTAACGTTTATTGGTAGGAATCATATTTAATTAACCCCACCCCTCTACCACTCACCTGTGCGGAGAACAGCCGGTGTCATTAAAATTCAAAATAACGAAATTTTTATTTGGTGTCAGCAGTGGGATTAAGGAAATTAATTTCTATTATTTCTAACCCAAAGTTTACTTTCTTAACCTCCCAAATGATTATTTCTCAATAAGAAATTATAAAAAAATTCGAGAAATTGGCTGTTAAATTTTAAATAAAATAATTACGAATTTAAATGGTTGAATGATGAAATCTTAGATAAGCTCTGGAAATAAATGATGATTATTGTATCCATCCCTACCTATCAACCCTCATTTAAATGACTGTACATTCAACATTACCCTGAGAGTTTTTTAAAAAAAAAATCGAGGGAGTCATTTTCGAGGGTCCGATGAATGGGTAATTTCATCCCCGAAAGATGAAAAAATAAAAAACTTTCCTCAATTTTCTTTATTTTTTCTCTGTTATCTACCAAGGGGTCAGAGGTGGAAATTGGGTGTGGGAGTGGGTGAGGGGTAGGGGGTTAGTTTCCCTCTCGATTGTTTTAATACGGGATTGTTTAAGGGAAGAGATTGGTGACCCCGATGTAAAAGAAACAAGGGAAAAGAAAAACATCAATTTTTCATACTTCATATCGGGCGGGATGAGTTATTGGTAAAAAAAATCCCAACCACCAACCACCCTCTTCCCAAATTGTACACAGGGAAAATTGTATATATCTAATCTGTGCACTGCTCCCTCCACCCCCC
>JANTOP010088662.1:0-19818 GCA_027564815.1 Symmerus nobilis
ATGAATACTCGTTACTTTCGGATCCTAAAAGTAACGAGTATAATGTACCTAGTACTCGAATCTCTTGCATCTCTAGTGATCATCTTTCAGCTATCAGTTCATTGTCGTCAATGGAAGCCGATTTCGAGAAGCGAAGTATAAAAGTACACAGTGCCTGAAGGAACGTATAGCTTCGCGCTTATTCACAGCGCTGATCTGTTCTTCTCGTAGTTTTTCTGTCCGTTTTAAGATTCACTTCATTACTTTCATGGGGTACTTGTGGCCTGCTGTTGTAGTTTTACGAGATATTTAATTAGGATCAACTCTCTTTATCCGCTAATTGCATGGATATCAAAATATAGATCGTCTAGAGCAGGGATTCCCAAACTTTTTTAGTCGCGGAGCCTTTGATATTAATATAAACGCTTGCTGAGCCTCTTGCTAAAATATCAATTGCTCGTTTAGGTCTTCTGAGGAATGCTGGTTGAGGGAAGTTTGCATTTCATGTATAACATCACGCTCAATCTCGATCCAGACAAATGATTTCAATAGAAAATCGGTTTCAATGCGAACAAAATTATGTCTAAAACAAAATGGTTTCACCGAGCTTTCAAGTTTTTCAAAAGCTTTTGGAGGATGGTTTCAAAATCGTTTCTAATTTTATTAATCCGATGAAAAGTAGATTCCAAATACATAATATGATATTTTATAGCAAATTTATTTAAATAAAAAGTAAGTTCCAATGCTTACAAAACTACATCCGAAACTTAAAGCTTACTTTGATCTTTGAAGACTTTCAACAGCTTTTGGCGGACAATCTCAGTTTTGATTTAAATTTCAGTAATCCGATGAAAAATAAATTCCAAATAATTCAAATGAACCTAATTCAAAGCTCTCAGTGAAGTTGTATGGAATCTTTTCGGTGAAAATGTCAAATTTCGTTGCGTTTATTTATTTCGCTTGACAATAGCAACATTTTCGAAGCATTTTCTTTATTGAAAACAACCAAGCAAATAAGCAAACAAAATAAAATTTGAATTGAAAGCTTTCAATAAACTTTGGCGATTCTAAATAAAGTTTATTGAGAAAATATGAAATTTCGTTATAGTAAAATTATTTGGCAGAAAGATAGGCTTCAAGACGTATAAGACAAGATTTCACACTTACAGCTTTCTTGGAGCTTTTCCGATTTTGAAAAGCTTTTAGTGGAAAATTCTAGATTTCATTAAAATTTTATTAATCGAATGAAAAGTTGATTTCCAATAAACAAAATAAAATTTGTATCAAAAGCCCGCAGTGAGTTTTTGTGATTTTAATTGAGCTTTTATGAGATAAATGAAAATTATATCCGAAAATTAAAGCTTTCCTCGAGCTTTCAAACTTATCAAAAGCTTTAAATGGAAAATTTCAAATTTCATTTCGATTTAATTAATTGGATAAAAATGGATCTCAAAATTATTAAAGTAAAGTTTTATTAAAAGCTTTCATCTAGCTTTTGGGTCATCAATTAAAGCTTTTTTCAGGAAATTTCAAATCTCATTACAGGAAAATTATTTGCATTGAAAAGATTGTTGAGTTGCTTGTAATTTTCTTTACTTTACGAACTGAATTTTCCACGGATTTTCTTCCGGACTGGAAAAATCTAATGACGCAGTATTGTTTTAAAACCATCGGATAAAAAAATTGAATTATCAAAATTAAAACACAATAACCGTCGGAATTTTGGAGGGTTTGAAGTGGGACGTTGTTATTTAAACTACCTAGCGGAAAAATGGTTATAATTTCTCCGCAAATTTCAAATTTTAAAATCTCGCTTACAGGCATTTTAAGGGATGGTTTAATAGAGGTAATGAGATTAAAATCATAAAGGGTTATCTAACAAAGTTATATTTTAAAAATAACTTTAAAAGTTTATCATTCATTTTCGGTACCATTTTGATGACAAATACAATTTTCCAAAAATTTTCTCGGAAACTTGGAAAATCTAATGACGTACATTTGTTGCCAAATAAATAAGAAACAAATTATGTTTTAGACATTTTTGTCCAAAATCAATTCCTTAATTTTGGTGAATATTTGAAATCGAACATCGAACATTTTGGCACAAGGCCCCTGAAAGGGTCTCGCGAACCACAGTTTGACAAACCTTGGTCTAGAATGCCGAGAAACTAAACCATCTGATGAACTGAACCAAAAGAATAAAAAAAAATTGTCTGATCTGACATCACCCGCATAAAAATAAACAAGAAAAACGCATCTTATTTGTCCTACTTCTCTCCACGCTACCGTATTTTTGTCATTAATTTCCCATTCGAGAAAATGATTGTTAATGACACCAAACACAAGAAGAGACGATCATTAATCGCACACCAAATCAAATGTCCCCCACTCTTTATTTACAATAAAAAGTCATAATAAATACGTCATACTCACACCATGTCAGTTAGAAATGTCGCACTGTTCGTTGGATGAATATTTCTTTGTTGGGGATATTTTGGAAATATTAAATGACACTCTGAGATGGGGAGAGAGGAACTCGGCCTCTCTTACTTTTTGCACAAACACTTGTTGTGTTACAGTGTTGGTTCGTTGAGATAGGAAAAAAAATAATAGGAAGGAACGAAAAAAAAAATATTTATACAAGTTTTCTTCTATACTTTTTTTCCACCGAATTATTCCGTCAGGCGCGGTATCATTTGGAATGGAAATTTCACTCAATTACAAAATTTTATCAACACACCAATCCATTCACAAGTAAACAATTCAAAATCCAACCGTAACAAAGAATTTTTTTTGTATCATTCCCGTTCGTGGTTGTGTTAGCCAAAATTTTTAATGAAAAATTCGTCTATTTATTTTTCCTACTCTTGTTATTGTTTATTCAAATCGCGCAGAGGACATTTAAATGACATTCTTTGAAAATGAATGAAAATTTCTTCCAAAAAAAAATTTTTTCGCACACAAAAACCGGTTTACAAGAAATTTCCTTCGATTTCCACCTAATATTGATTTTACTGATGATCCACCCGTATTGTTACCCGACACACAAAAGCACGATTTAAACTCCCGACGACGCCAAATAATTTCTTTCTATTTGGTGGTATTTTTTTCTTTTGCTCGAATTGCGTGTTCAACGCAGAAAATTGCGTAAAGTGAAATTTCAGATGTTGTTTTTTTCCTAATCAGTTTTTTTCATCTTCTAAAAAAAACAGCCAAACCTTAAATTTTAATTTTTCATTATTTTATTTACTTCGTTCGAATTTTAAACACAAAGAGACTTGGTATAGTTTCTTTAAATTTAAATTATTTTTTTTAAATAAATCATTCGATTTACCAAGTTACCACATATCTGATCAGAACCACTCTTCATGAACAACGAACAAACAATGAAGTTGAATTTTTACGGAACGCATACCATGAAATGTTTATCAATGAATTGAATCATTTCCCCCAAAATCCCCCGTAGAAAAAAAAATCATCTCCAATGGAATTCGAATTCTAATTCAAATAAGGATATAATCATAGAATGACGACTTTTCAAGCCACCCTATCAAATTTAATTGAATGAAGAAAAAAAAAACTATTTACTCACAACTTTCCCCGTAACCTCTTACGAGAGATTGGTGTCAGAATGTGTGTGTTGGATGTTGCTGGATTTCTCATCGAAATCATCCCATCCCCATCCCCCGGACCCACCCCCGGATCTCATTCTCCAACAAAATGACACTTTCCCTCTCGTTATATACATAAGTATGTGTACGTGAACCGATTGGTTCATGGCAGAGAAGAAAAACCTTATAATTGAATGCCCAATTTTAGGAACTTCAACCGCTAGATCTTGATTTTGAAATATCTTGCACTCAAACAGGGACTGTAAAATTTGAAATTTGCAGAACAATAGTTTTATAAAAGATGATCTGTCAGGGATTTAGATTTAGCAAACCCGTATAAGGTTAAGAGCTTCCTTTCTTGTACATATTAGGTGCGACAAAAATCTTAATATAGAATTTTCATAAAGAAAATCGACAGCAAAAATCTTGAAATTTGATGAAAATTGAAAATTTGTTTGAAATTCCTTTTTTCAACAATTTATAAAACAAAATTTTGAAATGTTCAGATTTTGTAAAAATTTTATAATTTCGGTCAAAATCCAAATTTCAAAATAGCGTACAAATTATGAAATTTCACAAAAAATTTGGAATTTTGGAAAAAAGAGTTAAAATATCGCCAAAATTGGAAAATTTTGTATAAAATTTGAAGTTTTTTAAAAATTTTCAAATGTTGTAGGAATTTTGTTAAAATTTTGTACAAACTTGAAATTTCAAAATTTCGCAGAAATTATTGAATTTCACAAAATTTCTAAATTTCGCAGAAAATATTAAATTTCGCAGAAAATATTAAATTTCGCAGAAAATATTAAATTTCGCATAAAATATTAAATTTCTCGAAATTTCTAAATTCCGCAGCTAAATTGGGCAAGCATTTCAAAATTTCACGAAATTTCTAAATTTCGCAGAAATAAATAAATTACGCGAAATTTATAAACTTCGCAGAAAATATTAAATTTGGCAGATATTTCAAAATTTCGCGAAATTTCTAAATATCGCGGAAATTATTAAATTTCGCGAAATTTCTAAATTTGGCAGCAAATATTTAATTTGGCAGAAATATCTAAATTCCGCAGAAAATATTAAATTTGGCAGAAATTTCAAAATTTCGCAGAAATTTCTAAATTTCGCAGAAATGATCAAATTTCGTAAAAAACTTAAAAATCTAGTAAAATTCGTGAAAAAATGCAAAAATATTGAAATATTGCAAACATCTTGATATTTCGTGAGAATATTGAATTTTCGTAGAGATCCTGAAATTTCATCAAAATTTGGCTAAAAAATTTCCATCATTTGTTTCAAAATCTTGTGATACAAGAAATGATCGGGAAAATTATCAAAAAAAACACTTCAAAATAATAAACATAATTTAAAACTCTGCACAAAGTTGGAATAGTCTAGAATCCCACAAGAAAAATCGAATATTTCCAATGTCCATTTCATAGTCAAAAATATTGGAAAAAATTAGCGAAAAGTATCTTAAAAATTAGACGTTTGTTGTGAAAACATCATCAAATACGTCTTATAGTTAATGATGAGAGGACCTATAATTTCAGATAAAAACCCATTAAGAATTTGCCGTCAGAGCTGGGTTCGTACATGAGTTCGTGCTGAAGGCCTTTAAAATTGGGAACAAATCCGAATTGTTCCTTTGTTATGAAAATTTGGAAGAAGTTAAGTAAATACGGGAAAATCAAATACAGTAAAATACAAGAAATAAGTCAGGATAAGTCATAACAAACTCAAATAAATCCAAAATAGTCGAAAAAATTAGAATTCAGACAAAAGTAAGGAAATGTCGGCGGCACTGGTCCTGACAAAATTAAAAAATTTATGGAAAAAACAGAAAAACTCGTAAATTAGGTACGAGAAAATAGAAAAAATCAACCGGAAGTCCGTACTATTAATCAGGAAATGTCGGGTTGGGAAAAGTTAAGAAAATCCGGCAAAAGTTAGAAAAATTTTACAAATGTTAAAGAAATCGCTAAACCGGTCGGAAAAAGATTTCGGATAATTATTGGAAAATTCGGATTATACCGAATTTTAGGCTACTTGTAGGATTCGGAAATAAAACTACCTAATTGATTAAATTCAGAATCGCTTTCGATTCCCTTCGGACTATTTGTCCGGTCCCCTAACTCCGAATTCAATCAATAGATTACGGTCAAGCAAATCTAAAAAAATACCCGATTGATGAATTAAGTTCATTTCAAAATTTCATGAAATTCTCTGCCACCATTTCGACGATATGTGAATTATAAGTGAAATAGATTGGAAGTCGTCTTAGGTAAATTGAACATAAAATATCTATCTGATTTTCCGGGAAACAATGTCAAAAGTAACCTTAATAGTTTATGTTAGAAATTGGTGCGGAAGAAATCTTTATAAGGTCTAGAAGTCTTACTCAAAGTGGATGATGATGGCCACTTTGAGGAAGCTGGATGCTTTAAGGGGGCGGCAGAAGACCCAGATAAAATAAAGGGGCGTTAAGGCGGCTAAGGAGGCGAGGACAGACAAATTGGCGCAAAATAGTCTATAGTTACCGTGGCGTCGCGATTTGACGACGGATTTTTCTCGTAAAGATTAAAAATAGCATTTTTCGAAAATTATTTCGACTTCGTCATTAATTTTCGTCTTATCTCGACGAGTTCTATAAGAATAATTTCGTTTTTTTATTCCCACCCTGTTCTTCTTTTCAGAGCAGAGCGAGTGGTTAATAAAATCAGAAGCAACCAACTAAATGACAGATTATTTAATCAACACACAGAAGTGCACTGGCTATCAGAAGGTACTTGTCTGACTCGATTTTACAATCCTCTTGACTCGGTGATAAGAGTACCTGGAAAACAAAAACACAGAAATGCCGCGACAACTTCATCACATCAAAGAGAAGGATTTGGAGAAGGTGATTTCAAGGACATTTTAAACATGGACATGCCAGACTTGGGTGTTGGATGCTTTTTCAAATGTCAACGCAGCAGGATCATCCCAGTTAGAAGAACAATTT
The DNA here is from genome assembly GCA_027564815.1 of Symmerus nobilis. Classification (NCBI taxonomy): domain Eukaryota; kingdom Metazoa; phylum Arthropoda; class Insecta; order Diptera; family Mycetophilidae; genus Symmerus; species Symmerus nobilis. The sequence continues at coordinate 6,595 of JANTOP010088662.1, forward strand.
ACTGAAATGACCACAAACGAGGAATTAAAAATTAATTTCAATAATGACTACCAAGAAGCCAATCCCGCAACTGTACCCTGGATTATGGTTAATTGTTTAACGATTTCTGATATCATTCCCGTCGCCGTATTTGTCTAAACGTGGATTTAGTGCTGTAGCAACTGTATGGTACTGAACATGCGGCGAATTAAGGTTATTTTTCAGTAAATTCGTTTAAAAATTATTTGAAATCTCGCTAATTATAAAATTGTGGGGGGAACACCTAAATGCTTAACGGAAAAATTCTTGTCAAATGGGATAAATTCGTTAAAAGCAAAGTTTTATCTGAAAAAGTCACGAAACGTTGAGGCTAGTTAGATAGGTGAAATATTGGAGAAAGGTAAGAAAACGTCGGGCAAGTATAGTTGATAGGCAGCAGATTATGAAAACTGAAGCTTAGTCGGAAAAAAATCAGGAAAAATCAGGAAAAAGTCGAGAAATTAAATAAATGCAGGGAAAATTGGGAAAAACTCGTTTAAAATTCCATAAATTTTATAAAAATAGAAACAAAAAGATCATAGCAAATCGAAAATCGTCTGGAATCGAGACAAGTCGAGACAAAATCAGAAAACCCGGACAATCGCAATAATTAATGCGACAAAAAGTCAGTAAAAGTTTGATATTTTCTTAATTTCTCCCAAATTTATCGACTTTTCCTAATTTCCCGACATTTATCAAATTTTTCCAATCGATTTTCCTGAAATTTGGCCCCTTGACATTCCGACGGCTTCTTCCGACTTTTTCCTTATAATGTAAGGACTGCAAATTAATCTGTTAAAAATGAAAAATGTCATGAGTCATGACATTTGACGGCTAGTAGGTCGTTTTTTGACAATAACAGAAATTCGAAGGTAAAGAATAGGATTTACTACCTGCGATATTTTTTCCTACTATTATTCTAACTACCAAACAACCGGATCCTTAACTAAACCCCAAAAATAGTTTTTAGTCACGGATAACCAACTCAAAGGTTACAAATATTTCACAAATAAAACCGCATCGCTGTATCCACCGCTCGTATAGTTACATGAAATCACATAACATAACAAACACAGTTGGACACGATTTTATTTTCGAAGCATGTTGCTATTTTCTATTTGTAAAGGGGAATCGAATAAAAACTTGTATACGTATAGGAGGCCGCCGCCCGAAGAGCTCAATCTTTTCTTAAATGCGCCGTTCATCTCCCATATATACACATCGAACGGTTGCGATTTCTTTCATCCGTTGGGCCGTTTTATTTGCGCAAATATGGTAACCATGTTTTCAAAGCAGTTTATTTGATACAAAAATAGCAAATAAATTGAATAAAAAACAAAATATTCGGTTGACATAACAGTAAATTTATTTAATAAGGAAAATATAACAAAAAACGTTGATATCCAATGGAAATGGGGGAAATGGATGTAGTATTTCTCTCTCTTTCTCTCAATTTTTGTTTTCGTTTTTGGGTTCAATACAAAATAAAATTTGATGAAACGCGAGCGCACACTCGTAATTATAATGAACGTGTTTCTTCGTACGCAATAAAAATAAAATAAAACTTGAAATAAACAAAGTAATTTACGAGAATTACTTCCAAAAAAAATATACATTGTCGGTCATGAAACTATTAACAGCTTTCCAAGTTCAGAGTAGAAGACAGCTGGATGACAGCTGACTGACTGCAATAAATACTTCGTGACACTGCGTCTACTAAAAGACCTGTGTCAGCTGCCATTATAATTTTTTTTTCTAATCATACCATTCTGAAATCACCCTCTTAGTAGTACATGTAGGTACTCTGCAGAAGGAATCCGATTACTGGATCTATGCACCAAAACGCAAATATATTGGCTTAGTTTATTCTGAGCCCTGACGTCCTGTATTTCTGTACGTTCGACATACGGCGATTTCGAAAGTAATATGCACCAGAGACAGATTTAGCAGGATCCTGAAAGTGGTTAGGGCTTCGTTACTACTTTATTAGATGTTAGTTCTAAGTTGGTTCAATTTAGATCCTAGGAAAGTCTTGTCCCTTACAAAAAAAAATGGTGCGATTTATAATTCACTAAATTTCATTATAAATTTCTACCTAAAGTGCAAAGACTTTCTGCAGTAAATTGTACAAACAGTGATCCTACTCTTAACGATTTTTATATGTAGATCACCTGCATGGCTTATAAGCTCAATGTTACCCTAGTCGTGCAGATTTGAAACTCGTCGGCTGTGAGGGACTTTAGGTAGAATATTCAAATTGAAAATTAACATTAAAACATTTTTTTTAACACTAAAAAACACTACTGCAAGTTTTCCGGGTAAAGTCTGTCTGGAGCCTTTTCCGTTCTTACATATCAAACCTAGCATCTTCCAAATATTAGTCGATTCGATTTTAAAGAAGCTAGAAATTGATATTTAAATGGACAATCCGGAAAAATGTTGAGATAAGTCATGAAAAAGTCCTAAAAAGTTTGTAAATTTTAGAAAGTCGAGAAATCTTCGAAATTGAATCTGCAAAAAATTCGTCAAAAACTGGGAATGTCAGAAGACAGGCAGGAAAGGTAATTCACGAGCCGAGAATAGTCTATAAAGTAGAGCAAAGTCATGGGAATGATGGAATAATAAAATGCCAGGAAATGCCAGCAAAAATCAAACAAAGCCATTGGCTGTCCGATTGAAATCCTAAACTTTTATTTTGGAGTAGTGTAGAAGCTACTCTACTCCAAAATTTGTAGTTCTTTTATTATTACACTCTGCTATATATTACTCTATCGTACTATTTTCTACTCCAAATAAATAATCGAGCAGATGGAGCAATTTGGGTGGGGTTTGGGTGGAAACAGACAACAACAAAAATTATTAAATGTTGCTTCTTACTCCATGAATATGACACTATACATTATGACCCATCGCACACTACCTTGCGGTTTATCAGCACGGCCCCCCGATTTTCATGGAGGGACGATATCAATCTGCAAGCTTGATAACCCGAAGCAGAATTAACCCGAAGGCAAACACACAACCCCCACGTTGCACTCGGAACAGGGCCCTCACCGCGACCATTTTCGTGCATTTTCGTAAGAAGTGAAGCGCCGCTCAGCCAGTGCGTGTCCCATCGATGAATATAAGTAGTAATCGGATGGAGCCAAGTCTGGTGAGTAAGCCGCATGCGAAAGTATTTCCCAACTAATCGCCTCAATCGTTTCCTTGACCCGTGTTGCTGTGTGGGATGGCGCAATATCGTGAAGCAAAATCATTTTATTCAAATCGATCATTTGTTGTTGGTAGCGCTCAGTATTAACAGTTTCGCCAGGTTTTAGCAGTTCATAATAGATCACACCCTTCTGATCCCACCAAACACAGAGCATTGTCTTCCGTCCATAGCGATTTGGCCTTGCAGTCGATGTCGATGGTTCGCCTGGAGTTACCCATGATCTTTTACGCTTAGGATTCTCGAAATATATCCACTTTTCATCGCTAGTCACAATTCGATGGAGAAATGACTTTCTTTCGTACCTGGCGAGCAGAATTTCGTAAGTGCGAATTTCGGGTTTCCTGCTGTCTTTCATTCAGTTCATGTGGAACCCATTTTACCATCTCTTGGATCTTTCCCATGGCTTTGAAATGTATAGAGCCGGCTTGTTGTGTCACACTTTTAATCCGCGAGTTGTTGTTGCGTTTGAGAGTCATCCTCATCCAATAATCTTTGTAATTCGCTGTCTTCATATTTTTTCGTTGGTCTTCCACGTTCTTCGTTTCTCACGTCAAAATCGCCGCATTTGAATTTTTCAAACCACTCAAAGCACTGTGACTTGCCAAGAGCATGCTCACCGTAAGCTTCGACAAGCATTCGATGTGATTCTGCAGTAGTTTTCTTCAAATGGTAACAAAATCAATGCTGTCCGCAAATCTTAGAGAGCTAGGACAATTTATTGGCAAATTCCGGTTTCATATTTGTAGACCTGGTACCTCACTTGTTTTCAATTGGGTTACGATCAGGACCACAAGCAGCTCTAATAATTGAATACTTTTGCTTCCGAACCACGATTTCTTTTCTCGAGCATTATGTATGGCAGCGTTGTCATGCAAAAATACAAAATTATCAAACAAGAAGTGGCTCGGCATGCTTCCGCAAACTAATTTCAAGAACTTCCAAATAATCTGTAGATTTCATTCGGGAAGTAATCCAAGCCAAAGGAAGATTACTATGATAAGAGAAAGCTCCCGAAATCACAAGAGCGCCTCATCGAAAATTTTACTAAAATAAATGTCAGTCCTTTGGTGATATCATGCCAGTAATACTGTCAACCGTCCGGGCCATTCAGATTAAACTTCTTCTCATCGCTAAACAGTACATTTCTCCACTCATAACTCCATAACATGTATTTTCTGGCAAACGCTAATCGAGCTATCTTATGCTTATCGGTTAACTTGGGTTTTCCGGTTCTCTTTCGCCATTTTGATAGGGAATTGTCTTGCAAAATTTGGTTAACGCGTCGTACTGTCACTGCAAACTGCAATTCAGACCTTTTTTGGGAGCAGTGAGGATGTGCTGATTGCACATTTCAGACTTTGCACCAGATTTCTGATTTTTCCTATATCTATTTTGCAATTTAACGAAATTATTAATTACTTTTGGTTATCTTTTAATTTTTGTAGAAATGGTTCGGTTCGATAATCCTGCATCCTTGTACGCCTTGATTACCAAGATTTCGTCCATTCACAAACGTTTTCCGCGTCCTATGACTGCAACACTACTTGATACTAATTTTACATTCATAGACTTTAAATTCTTACATTCAAAAATAAAAAAATTGGGAAAACAGTATAAACTACTAATTATCTGATTATTTTATCCTGAGGTTACTCTTATTTCCTAGCGAAATCTGAGCGAAACAACTGTTTGGTGTAATATAAAGACAATGCCAATTATCTCTGTTATAATTGCTTGTTAAAATATAATTCAACATGTTGACAAGTAAAATATTTAAATAGCTTACTTTAATAAGATATTATCGGTGTTACCGACATTCGCAATATTTTATGTGAGACTATACCTATTTCGTTTAGTTTATGTAACCGGTAATGCTGAGTTATCAATAATAATCTTTAATTAGAACGAGGCTACTTACTGACTAAATATCATAATAATTAAAACTTAAAACTAGGTAGAAATAAAATCATACTTAATACTATTGTTTTACAATGTACTGTAACTTGGGAGCCGTGTACCAAGGCCCGCACCCACAAACGATTAATTCAAGGGAACTCCGGAGAAGGGCTCCGCATGCCGAAGGGTAAACTTTGGCTGGTTAGGCCGCGCCAGCTACCCTAAGGTAGCGTTTCCCCTCAAGGGTGCTCGATTCCCGGCCGAGCTCAGGGGCGAGGGCTCACGGTCACCCGGAACCAAACTCCGAACCTCCCAGGCTTAGGGAAAGTAACCAAAACAAACAGATAACGGACTAATTGGGCAGTGAATACCGGATTGGAAGGGTTTTCTTTTGAAAGTCTAACAATAAAAAAGCGCAATTCAATTTAGACTTAAATTAATTATTAATCTTGGCGGGTGTCGCAGCACCCCTTTAGTAGATACAGTTTAATTGCCTTAATCTCTTAAGAACTAATTTATTAATCTCTTAATGACAAATACCTCTACGTTGATGTAGAACGAGAGCAACAAAAAAAATATCGACCGCGCGAAATTAACGGCCGTCGCGGCGTGATGAGCGATCGCCCGTTAATTGGTACCAATAATGTCACAGAAACAGAAAAAAAACAAACATTTGGTTAACCACCGGGTATTGAGCGTTAAATTTCTATTTCTTTACCGTAAATGTCCCACCGAACCGCACGGCAACCTTGATGTAACGAACACCGCAACTTGATGAGAATTACCAGGCCGTTCGCCCAAAACCGTCAACGTGGTGATTCTTCGATTCGTTCGATAACCTTATTGTATCGAATCGAACCGCAAAACGTGATGAAATTATCCAACGGTAAGCGCAAAAAAGAAACGGTACACGTGATGAACCGACGAAAATCTGCCCAACAAGGTGACCTCCAATCATCCCTCTTCCGGGCAAACGACAATCCACTTATTGGTCTCCAAGCAACCAAAAAAACAACGTGATGAATCGACTAAAACTCGTACCACAATGAATGTTTAATCCTTTTACTTTTTTCTTCTTGGCCCGGCGTTCTCCGCCAAGCGCGCTAGTGGACGATCCCGCAACTTCCGATGCTCTTATTATTCTTATTTTTATAATTACCATCTGATTTTTGACATTACTATTAGGCCTGCATTTATACAATCTACTTATTGCTACCTTCGGTACACCATGACCAAAAAAAAAAATCATTCCAATATTCAATCATAGGTAAATACCCTTTGTGCACTGCCACGAACTGCCCAAGTAGAACTCGCGCAATCTTACCGACACTTACAAAAAAAGGACACGTAACAACAATAACAGTAATTATTTAATTATATAAGTACTGGTGTCATCGATTTACGTACCAACTCACATATAAATCCTCACATTAGCAGCTCATCACAGCTGATATGAGGATGCGTATCCAGTTTTGTCAATGGGCACAACAAATGATTAGAAATGATCCAGATTTCTTCCATTACGTTATGATCTCGGATGAAGCTACTAGATACTAATCCCCCATTTGCATAGACAAATAGACTACCAACATCGCTGGGGCATCAACGCGTGGTGTAGTATCATCAATGGCTATCTTCATATACAGATGACGGAAACGTTTTGCTTCTCGGAAGAAGTCTGAGCAAAAACTCTCTGGGGCTTCTCGGAAGACGTCATCCATGTTTTTATATCAAATACAACGGTTAGAGAACATCTACTGTAATACAGCTCTCGTCCATACGTCATTTTCAGTCGCTTAATGAATTTGTTTCAATGGATAAAATGGTTTAAGTTGTTGGTTGAAAGCAACACCCAACCCGAGTTTGTTTTTCAACTTAACGAATAATTTTTGAAATCACATTTCTTTCACATGCTTCCTCGATTCTTGTTTTTATTATCATTTTTTTATTGGTTTTCTTATTTTCCATACCAAATTTCCGAATACAGGAAAAAAACATCCAAATAAATTATTTTATTAATGTGTTCGGTTGTGTGTCGGGCTGTGTGAGATAAACACATTCTTTTATTTTGGATATATCACGATTCCACTTCAACCGTCCCCCTCTTCAGACGGTTGGGGATTTGGATTATGTGCGGTAAACTGGTATTCCATGTGATACAGAATTCAACGTTTTACCTACATTCGAAAACCGCCCAAAAAATATAATTATCTATTTCTATTTACTAATTTTTTTTTGGAAAATAAATGGATTTTTATATAACACGACGAGAAAAATGATAATTTGGAAGAACAACAATTTAAAAATTTCGGTTTTTTTCGGAGATTGGAAGGTAACAATAGATTCCGGGATTATCCGGTTAATTAGTCACATGATTATTTAATTAAATAAAAATAAAAAGAAAAAGAAAACAACTGTCACGTGCTTTATTTAATTTTAATGAAATTTCTTTCAATAAAATAAACAGTTATTTTTCTCGTTTACATAAGAAAAACTCGTATGGCTAAAATTTTCTTCAAAACTATACATTTTTCATTTCTTAAAATTAGCTGTTGCATTTTCTGCTTCGATGTGAAAAATATTTTATGTAAACCCCCCTTTTCCCGCACCCCCCGCTGTTCCAATCAACTTTGGTCTCTTTTTTTTGTGTTTAATGTTTGTAAACATCACCGAAATTGCACATATTGGGCCCCCACACACAAATGGAATCTCTCAAATTTTTATTTTGTGTTAGTTAGTTTTTTTTGTTACTGACGAACTAACACATCTACTTATCGAATATTTCGAAAATCAGTAATGAAATGCAACGCGCAATTTATAAAATTATCACATGGAAACGGAGGTGGGGTGAAGTGAGACCAGTTACACACATTACCAGTATCGCGCGGTACCCAAAACCACCCAAAACCAAACACATTACGGTTCCCATCATAATGTAATTGTGTGAAATTGTGCTCTGTCGAATAAACCAAACCAGAGAGAGGTAAGGATAAAGGCAGGCGCATTTGGTAAACAAGCGGTGTTGATGGTTAGTGGGTAAGGCGTTTGTCATTCGCCATATTTAGAATGTTACGGTACTTCCTGGATTTTATTTCAAGAGTCCGACCGGTTTTTAGAAGAAAGAATACGTCGGTGTCTGTATACACGTTGCTGGTGGAGTTCTATCATGGAGAACATCTACCATGTATCTTATCCTGTTGAAGAATTAAATATTTCAGTGTACAGTGCATAAGAATGGTTTTATGAACTTTATGAACCATGGCCGATCTATGAAGCAATAAACGGATTCCACGCTGGTACAAGTTTTGTTGTTTTAAAGCGGACCAGACCAGAGGTCTGGTGAATAGATAGAATAGTAGAATAATAGAATCTCTCAGTTCACTCCTTTAAGATTATTCTTGACGGATTTATAAACATGGTCTGCCGTTATCATGTTTTATACTTATGTTGGTTGTCATGTCTTTTCTCCATTTCCCGTCGTTTGTCTTTCAGATATCGGTTTAAAGTTATCAATTGTAGACGGTAGAGTTTACTAGTGAGAGTTTCAGATGGTTGGAGTGCTCATAATTCAAACCTTTCATATGGCACCAGTTACACAGCATAACCTTGATACCATGGATGCCTGTGGGTCTCTACATTTTTTCGGTGACCAATCCATACTATTTATTACCCAAACACAAAATTCATTACTTCTAAACCGTTTAAACCACTTTTTACTGCATGCTTACCGTTGCAGCATGTTCTCTGCAAGCATCGATGGCTTACAGCTTATATATTTCTTTAGAATATCTTTAATCTTTCATCAAATGACGTTTTCTCGGTACAAAATTCAACATTTTTAATGCGATAAAAATACCATTATACACTTGTGTCAAGTGACATGTACTACTTTTCCCTACTGCATATAGAAGAACGTCGCATCCCTTCTGAAACCGGTCATGAATCTAAATCGACACCGTATAGAAGTATTAACAATATAAAACAATCCACCAAGCGTACTTGCACTTTTCTTAATTTAACAAAGGCGGCTCGTCGCGATATACGACATTTCAGTTCACACGTATGTTCCCAAGCCTGAGATATAGTGCTATTTAGATATACCATCTACTCCACCTTCTGAAACTTCGTGCTTTAAACGAAAACACCATTGCCTATTATCTTGATTTTTTACGAATTACTTGATTGTATTTCGCTTTTAAATTCAGTTTTAAACCATAGTTCTCACTGGTACTTGCCAATCTAGGTCGATGAGAAGTTGCTAGTACGTCCGACAGTGCCTGACGGAGACAATATGCATCATTACCGAACGGCTCTTCTTATTTTCACTTCAGCTGCCGATGCCGTTGACAATACTGACCTGCTGCCGTTTGCTGCCAATTAAAATTCGTTATAATACGACTATTTTTCTCGTCAATGTCAGTCAGTTGTTCCTAAAATTCAGGTCATTCGCTCGTGCTGCACGTTGTCGAACGCTTTTCCAAAGACGTCATCTTAGAATAACAGCCTGAAACTCAAATAAGGCATGGGACGCGTTCCTAGACCACTCCGAAATCCGAATTTGTGTTTATTTATTTGCACAACAAGATCTAGATCAAGCTTAATCCTTGCGAATTATTCATGCTTGATCCAATAAATTTCTAATACAATTAAAAATAATACTTTTAAATTCCAAACTTCTAAACCATTAAATTTCACAGTTCTAAACTATTACCGTCATAACACATTTGCTCTTGGATGTTGGAGTAGACGTCCTTTAAGTAGACAAAAACACCCAAAACAGTCACTCGTCTACGCGTCATGACCACTAACTCGCCAGTCTACTTTTACAATCCTGCAAACCTCTAATACCAGAGTAACTTTAACGGTGATTTGTAATCATGGTGGATAATCATCATTTTCACTGTCAGAGTTAATTTAATAGGAATAGGAGTCAATCATACAAGATACACATATAATCGACCAGATCACAGCAATTTGTTGAGCGATTTCAAGCAATCAGGTGACAGTTATCAGTTATCAATGTCAGTAGCGTTGTCATTTTTCTGTTACTGGTTACTTCAATTGCTGATTGACCCATGTCTATGTAACCAGCATTATTTTCCAATGGTTTGTAGTCGTCGAAGACGCATTCTTTCCAGCTGTCTCGCTTTTTATCTATATCAGTCAATAAAGGTTAATCCTTATCTCCTAACGGACTAATGTTTCTCGGATTAGTAAAATCCATTTCCTAGATTTTCATGTATAGAGTAAAATGTAGGTGCATAACTTGCCTGTAAACCCGCGTCTGGGATCTTCAGCAAGTAAACACTTTTAAGCTAACAGCATACGTTAAACATTTAATAAATTCAAATACGCTAGGGATTATACGGATAATAGAGAGAGAGACAATAGAGAAGCAATGGAGCCCAAAGATACTCCATACATAACGGAGATTCCATCTCATTTACGGCAGGGATATAGCGAATACATAGTTAGAAATAGTGGATTAAATGCGGTTACTTGTCTATGCCCTTTCTGCAAGGATTAAAGCACGGAAGTGATGATAATCATCCCATTTCGTCTTTTAAATTATTTTTACTGTCGCACATGGAGTTAAAGATCACGTACGCTCCAAACACATTAAAATTTTGTTTTTATTTCATTAATTAATTAATTTTTAATCGGTTCTTGCCTGCCGATCTTTTATGTCGTTTTTAATTGATTCAAATCAAATGCACGTGTACAATATTCGTATATTGTACACGCGCAGTTTTGTTATTAGAGTTGTTAGATGATCTCCGGTTTACACAGTGGCGTGCAGTCAACATCTCCATAAGGTGATCCGGATTTCCCAAATACCAAATTATAAATCAGTTGCGAAATAATATAAAAATATCAAAACTAAACATTTAGTACAAAAGTTCTGTATAAACTTAAAAGCTTCCAGAAAGCTTTATTTCCCGAACCATATTTTTTACGGTTTAAAATCTATTTTCTATCCAAATAACGATCCTGTAACGAAATTTCAAATTTCCAAAGAAAAGCTTCAAAAATCTCGAAAGCTCATTAAAAGCTTAAAATTAAAATGTAATTTTATATAATTTGGAATCAAATTTTTATGCAATTCATTAAATTTAAATGAAATATGTAAATAGCTTGTCCAAACTGTTAAAAGAACAATGAAAGCTCTCGAAAGTTTCGAATTTAATTTTTTTCGTTTTAAAATTTATTTTCTATCCAGATATCGGCCCTTTCGCGAAATTTTCACCAAAACAGGGTGTCAAAAATCTCGAAGCATATTTTTATGCAAAATAACAGGCAGATAGCTGCATTTTTCAAGGACAATGAATGGCCTTCATTACAATTTAACTTTAATACAATTCTTACCTGATAAGCTTATGGAAGTTTCTTTAGGCTCTTTTCAGACAATTTTTAATTTCAATGACGTTAAATTATCGGAATAGAAAATAGATTTTAAAACGTATAAATTTAAAATCGCAATATACAATATTCTTTCAGCTTTTAAGTTAGCAATTTGCAGATTGCAAAATTGGTACCGATTTTGTTGCTATATCAGATGTGCCCTGCACCTTCTACGCATTAGACTGCACGCCATTAGGTTTACAGGATTTAAACGGTTAATTTAGGCTGGTATGTTGGAGTCGACTTCACCACTGGATATTCAGTTTAATCTAGTTAGAAGCTAAACTGAAGCGGAGCTTTGTGATTTTATGAATCGGGATCGGGACTATGGGTGTTTGAAGACGAAACACTCACCAAAATGGTTCAAATGAAAGGAGCTGTTGGTGAATAATCGCCAGTTTGTAATTCTACGATATTATTAGGTAAATCTGTAATTCGTTTATAGTTACGTCGTTTAAGCAAATTTAAAAAGTTTATTCATTTTTCGACTTCATCCTGCATTTCTACATGTCTACAATTTTTCCCCACTTTATCCAACCTTCCAAACATGTTCCCAACATTTTCCTGCTCTATCTGGACGTTTACCGATTTTATATTGTATAATTTCTTCTTTATTTTCTTGATTATCCAGATTTGTTCCCAAATTCCTTCTACTCTTCTTGATATGTACCGAAGCTTCTTCTAAATTTTAAAAAATTTTCCCAACTATTCCACTTACCCTGATATGAATTTTGTCTGATTTTCTAGATTTTTCCCCGATGATGAAATTTTCTGATATTTCCTGTCTTCTACCGTCTATTACCCGGCTTCTCTAATTTCGTCCAAAACGCTCGGGACTTTTCCTGATTTTTCTAGAGTTTTACTCAACTTTTCAACCATTCTCTAATATTTCTCAGGATTTTTCCGTCCAAAACTTTGGAAAATTTGGAGAAAAAGTCGGAAAAAATCGAAAAATTTGGAAAATGGACAAAAGTCGCAAGAAATAAAACTTTGTTTCAATATAGATTCGAACAATGTCGGTAAAGACCCGAAAATTATGTAAAAATCAAGAAAAAGCCGTGACAAGGTAACGCCTGGAGCCGATCAATCATAAAATAAAGGAGAATTATGAATCGGAAGTCTACGGCCAAGAAATAATAATCTAATTAGATTCAATTAGATAATATAATTAGTGAAAGAAGCAAGACGGTTCACGTGACGTTATCTATCAGTGGGGCATCAACAGTACCTACTGAAGGCGCCAGGAACATAAGTCAAGATGGCGGGAAAGCGATATAATAAAATGAAAGGTGAACAGGAGAGATACGTGGCCGGAAACAAAGAAACAGTGAAAATATATGAGAGTCGGAAAAAGTCAGGACAATCTGTAAGCAGTAGAGAAAAGTTATCGAAAGTGGAATAAATATCGTGCAAATTCGAGTACAGCTCACGAAACACCTGAAAAGTTAAAAAACATTAGAAAACAATCAAGAAATGATAGAGAAATGTCTGAAAAGGCGAGAAAACTTGACAAAATCGTGTAAATTCGACCAATATTTGTGTGGTACGTCAAAAAAAAAGAACTTTTCTCGACTTTTTAGACGTTTTTCTGATCATCCATTCTACAGTCCTAATTTTGTGGCTCCAATTCAAGAAATTCTTGAGGCGGGGGAGGGGCAAAGAAATTCTTGAGGGGGGCGGGGGGGGGGGGGCTT
>JANTOP010088673.1:0-19816 GCA_027564815.1 Symmerus nobilis
AGTGTTCCACCTATGCCATCACATGGTCCTTTTCCATGTGAAGTGGCATGGAAATGCCATTCGCAAGTTATTCCAAATATTTTAGAAGGCTTGAAAAATTATATTATTGCAGAATGTGGCATATGTATTCCCGATGTGGCAGACTGCCGTCAAAATTGAGACGTACTGTTTAGTTATGATAACCAATAGTCCGTGTCTCGATTTTATATATATCCAAAATTAATTTATTAGGTTTTAAAATCTATTTTTTATCCAGATATCGGTCCTATTACGAAATTTCAAAATTTCCAAATTTCCAAAAAAAAAAATGCTTCAAAAATCTCGAAGGCTCATTGAAAGCATAAATTTATACAAAATTTCAGGCCTATTGATGAATTTTTCAAGGGCAAACAAATGGCTACGATTTTGTTGATATTTTGAGGTGTGCTCTGCACCGTCTGCACATTTCACTGCACGTCACTGCCACATTGACATTTGTTGTATTAGATAAAGAAAGGATATGGCTATAAAACGTCCAGGAAGGAAGGTACATTGAAATTCAATGGATTTCCCGCGGGTTAATAAAAGTCATTAATTTCAAATACTCGAATAATGTTCACGTAAAAAATGTGAAAAATTGGACTATTGATGAAACATTTTATTGCCTAATGGCCTCATATCCCATAAAAATGTAATTGGTAGGGTTAGGTAACTCACCTGGCTCACAAGCCTAATTTTTTAGCGGGGATAATTTGCCAGACTTCTAATTGGATCAATGCATTTAATACAAAATTTTATCAAAATCGTATCGCGAATTCACGGGTCAGGGTTTAATGGGTTAATTGAGGGATTCATTTTAAGAGATAATAGAAAGTTAATATTTTCTTGGGAAGTTATTTTATTTGAATACCGTTGTATTGATGATGATTAATTAATTAAAAATTTCCCGGATTATCCTAGTTTTTTTTTATATTGAATGTAGGTTTCCTTCAAATATTACGCATGAGTTCCCATCAGTAAAAATTTGAATAAAAATTTCACGATTACGAAATTTAAATTCAAATAAAAAATGGAAAATTGTAATATAAAATTAAAAAAATTAAATTAAATTTTTTAATTAAAATAATTTAAAACACAAAAAAAATGTAACGAAAACCTCCAAAAATTATTATGTAGAATTTCCGCATTCTTGAATTTCGTTATAGAAATTTCATGTACTTTCTTGTAACGAAAAACTTCCGTTCGCAGTAATTCTTTGAAGTAAATCGTTTTAAAAATTGTTGCCAATTTTTAATCAAAATATTTCGCATAAAATTATATTATTTAATATCCCATACTTACTAATTAAATTTTCAAAAATCATGTTCGAAATATTATCTAAGAAAACAACGATTTTGAGCAGTTATGAGATTAAGGGATATTTTTGCTAATTTTATAAAATCGGTAGCCATATTTTAGTTGTAAAATTTTAAGATTGCTTGGAATTTTTAAAAATTCTCAATAAAAATTTATTGAAATATTCTCGTTATAGCAGAAAAAAACTCTTAATTTAAATTGGCAAATTTGTCATGCTTCTCGTATTCAAATTTTCTAAAAATAAATAATATTTTTAATTTCCAAATGAAATTTCAATTACAAGAGACAGACTCTTTCTAAGAGACCCGTACAATCTCAAAGCAGACGAGGAATCTGAATACGCGTGCGAAACTATAAAATGTTTCTTAGTTTATGAACTTTCGCAAAAATGCCACCAGTATGAGTAGATTTGTTCTCAATGTGTACGAGTTAATTGTTGTCCACAAATGTGAACATTTGCTCGTTCAAATGGTAATATCCAGACCTTGGATACATACATGCAATAGGCAATACAAACCTATTTATGGTAGATTTACATATATGTCAGTCCAAATAAATTCCTTGTTTATCACTTCACCTGCCAATAAAAAATGACATTAATTTGATTTTAAGGAGAGTAAAGGGTTATCAAAACTGCCGAATTAAGTATACTAATTCTAAGTATACTAACACAAAATAAAGTACGATAATTAATTTATATAATAATTTCATTTTATTTATCCAATTAAAAATTACACCAGTTTGAAAATTACAATTTAATAGTTGAAATTTAAATTTAAATTGATAAATCCAAAAACAAAAATTCTGACTGTTAACTGAAGATTTTTGTTGACAAATAAATAGATTTACTAATTTATTAGAGAGATGATGTTTCCAAAATAGAAACATAATCCTAAACAAATGTTCGATTTAACTCAGAAAAATTAAATAAAAATTTGGATTTTACTTGCCAAGTTGGCATGAAGGATAATTTTGAAAATGACAACTAACACTACAAAATAAAAATGATTGAAATACATACATATTGTTAAAAGAACAGAAAATAAGCTGATTACGGGAGAATAAGGTGTTACGATGCCAAAAAAAAAATTTTAAAAAAAGAGATAAATTTAATCATTAAAATCTTTCAAGGGGATTTTAAACAAATGGATATTAATATTTTCTCAATTTTCTCCCGTTTCCACGTAACTCTCCTTCAAGAAAAATGATCTATTTTTCTACAATCCCAACATCCCGATAATTGATTTTATAATAAGTTATTTTGTTTGATTTTAACCCATACGACATAATTTTATAATCCCGACAGATTGTGTTCCTATTTTTTTTTCTTTTACTTTTAAATAAAAATTTGTTTTAAAAATATTACTCAAATGGAAATCACTACACGTAAAAGCTAGACAAGAGAAAAATTCCAGAAATCGGATAGTCAATTTTCACCGATTTTCTTTATATATTTTCCAAACTCCTTAATTCCCATTAAATGTAGATTTCCATATCTGTCTACCCCTCAATCTCAAACTCCATCTCCAATTTTAAATATATCGATCAAAAAAACACAAGAATGTATTTGCTGTTTGATTTGCTCTTTTGATCCAATTTACAAATATATATTGAAGTTCGCCTGATGTTATCCGTTTCGTTTATATAATGGTTTTTGGTTGCAGCCATTCACACAATTGAACATTTTAAGCATTTGTCGGATGTGTCGCTTGATTTGATGTTTTGTTTTTTTAATTATTATTTGTTTTCTCTCATAAATTAATATTACAATTCCGCGGCCATCTATGGCTGCTTGTCCGATTCATTTGTTCTTACATTTTCCGTAAAATTTCCGAATCATTTCATATTTAACCGATATCAAATCCAGGACACCAATCCAATTTATTTGCGATGATGGTTTGCGTTCACGTAAATTATCACCGGTCAATAAGGTCAGAATGGGTGGCAATGTTTCATCAACTGAGTCCGGTTGGTCATCGGTACCGTATGTCGCTTTTATATAATTACAGAATTGAGCGATTTGTAGAAAAGTGTTAGCTTCACGATCTATAAAAATAAATTAAAATCAGAAATAATTATTCGATGATTGAACTTATTAACTGTTTCACTTACCAAGTCTTTTCGGAACTTTGAGCAACGGTATTGGCAACGTTTCGATAGCACGTTGTGAACGCAAGAAACGATTTCCTGATTTCAGCTCTCTTTCCATCCAACGGATCGCATTTCTTGCCCCTTCACTAGTCTTCTTCAATTCATCCAAATCGGACAATACTGAAATTAGAAAAAATATGCGTTAATGGATCCAATATAAATTGAAGGGGCTTCTAAAAATGATGATAATTTAGTAGATCTTAATATTTAGACTTTATTAAAAAATCAACTTAGTTACATATTCCAAATGTTAGTTAAAAACTAGTTTTATGTTTTTCCTTGAGGATGGAGGTGAATTCATCGAAGCGTGGGAGCATTACCCGACAGGAATTATATCATAACTTCTGATAATATTAAGAAGAAAATAGAGAAAAGGAATTTTGTGAAGCAATCTGGGACACAGAAAATAATTACGAACTTCAAACCCATTATGAGAATGTTATTACAAAATTGTTAGAATTCCGGTAAGAATTCTTTAAGATCTTGTGCTTTAAATATATTGGGTTCATTGGAAGTTTAAAGGGAAGTTTCTCTGTATCTCTATTTTTATCGACGAGTAAAATCTAGGTTTTTTATTATTTGTCTGATGGTATTTTGGACATTTACAAACAATTCCCGAATTTAACCTGCCAAATTTCATTTTCGAAAATTTCCTTGAATATTCTGAGATGCCCGAATATTTTTGGAAGTTTTTGATAATGAAATTTGGCAGGTTAAAAGTCTCGAAATAATTTAAAAGTATCCCCTAAGTTGTTAATTCAGGGATTTTATAGAGGTGTTTGATTACATATCTTGGGAATATGGTAGGAAGAGGATAGAGGGGATCTGGAGAATGGTAACACATCGTGGAAATGAGGAAATTATTTCGTTCAATCTTCGTGAATATAATGAAGACAATTTTCATTTTCATATTTTGTTCTATAATTTTTTTTTAATTTATCGGAAGATTTTGTCCGTGCCTCCTCGAGTAAATCATGCAAAATTAAATTTTGATGAAATAGATTCTACCGTAATTGTCCTCATTTGAAAAATTTGAAAAATTGAATTTGTGAAATGAATACGCTTTTTTTGTGATTAATTAAACGCATTAGTAATTTGCTTTGAGATTTTGAATTTGCTTAGTGAATTTGCGATATGGTAATACCATAAAAAAAAAAAAGAAACCATACCATTAAAAAGATTCCCTCAAAAGTGGAAGTTTTTTTTTTGTCTGTAATCTTGTTGGTTGCCTTGGTTTCAGAATTCTGTTTTGAGACATTCTTTAGTATAGGAAAAATTAAAATTTCCCATTGATCCCATTCAAATGATAGCCATTTTTAATAGAGTTTAAGCCATTTTTTTATTACATTGCCGAGATAGGATCTTTTCAGTCCAAATCAATTACAACCTTTTTATTGGGCGCTCCGATTCCATTTACGGCTTTTATATTTTTGGATAATTTAAAATTTTTACATAATCACTTTTAGGCGAACAAATCAAATCGATTTATGGAAGCTTTAAAGCAGGAGTGCACAGCGCCTAGCACCAACGCATTTTTTGCCCCCATATAAAAATTAAAATAATTAAAATTAACATGGGAATTTGTATTTACATTAAACCGGAAGAAGGTCTTAAAAATTGTATATCCACATAAGAATCTCAGCAATATTTAATAAGCCTCTTTAACTTAATTAATTAATAATAATTAAAATTAATTATTAAATTAATTTGTATATAATAGTAGCCCAGTCTCAAGGTATATATTTTTATTATTCATTTGTAACCTGTCAAAATTAAAATTAAGTTATAAATTTAACAAATCCCCTAAAAAAATTTCCCAAAAAAAAAAATAAATTAACGAAGAAGCAGAAGCTTAAAAATCCCATAAAAATTAGATTTATACATATTTTGAGAATTTTGTTAATAAATATCTTTATTTGAAATTATTTCTTAATTAATTTGTGGGAATTAGTTTACATTTCTCGTGGATATCTTTTGGTTACTTTGAACCTAGCTCATTAATTTCTCTTAACTAAAGTAACTCTGTCGTGCCTTTGCTGATTCAAATAAAAACATGTTTCCTCTTCTTGACTTGGAGTGTCGGGCATCCTTAGACGAGGCGTTCCACGTTTTTTAGCTCCTCCTCATCCCTATAATTGCAGCAGAATCAGCTGCAGCAGTCATTACATCGTTAAAAAAAATTTGTCAGCACACCGTATCTGTTGGTTGTTGTTGATGAACAACTGTCCACGGTATTCCATGTTGTGTTGATTAGATCAATGGCTATATCCTTCAGTGTCTTAAGCCTACTCTTCAATAAAAGCCAAAACCAAACCAAACTTTAACAGGTGCGCAGATAACAAATGACAAACTGTTGGATATTAAAAAATCTCTAGTACACAAATAAATGCTTAATGAGAAAGCAATGCAAGCGAGAAAGCAACAATGAAACTGTATATAAACGCTGCAAAGAGAAAGCAGAAAAAAAATGAGAAATCAGACAGAAAAATGGTTTGTTTTTGGTCTGGTTCTGGCCTTCATTGAAAAGAATCTTTTAAGAACCAGTTGTTGTGGGATTTTGACAGTTTGGTAAGCTAGCACTTCACTCATTACTGAACCAAGTCTAGCGAGTTCATCTGCTTTTTAATTTCTATCGTACCCACTGTGTTCGCCGATCCAGCAGATCTGTACTTTTCTGGACTTTTTATCCTTGACACTCAACCGGTAGTCTTAACAAGTCTGGACCGCAATGTATTTGAAGCCATTGCCTTGATTGCCGTCTGGCTATTTACGTAAAGTGTGACCCTAGCTAGCATCAGTTAGTTCTTTGCTTTTCACCATTCGGCAGCTCTGCCGCTTTTTTATTCCAAGGATTTCAATATTTTAATCGTCATATTTTAAAAAATTAAGGATTTTCTACCTTGATTTTGTGGTAATAAATAAAAATTTTTCTAAGTGGTAGCTTGAATTAACGGTGATTAAATGAATTATTAGATTTAGAATAATTTATATTCTTTTAGTAATTAGCAAAATTTGCGAATTTATGATCTCGAGGATGATATGTCCTTTTTAGTGTGTATTTTCCAGATTTTAACCCCAAATATGTCAAGCAATTTGCAATCTCACTGGAACTGCTCTTAAAAATAACTGTATATATGCTATACCTCCGTTATATTTCACTTGTCCCAAATTTGTGAGAACTTCGAGATCGGCTTAAAATTTAAATTCGGTATAATCATCGGATCTGAAATATATTCGAATATTCATTATAAAGTGGGCCATTAACAGGTTTGTTTTTAAATCATGGGCTATGGCAACACTGGATAGAATGATTTGCTTGAAATTTTGACAGCTCGTCAGATAGCAGAAATGGTCCCCGAGCTCGAACAGTGCGCACGGGAATATTGAGGTTGTGGCCCGTACCCAGCAAGATTTTTTATTGTCACAGTGCACTCATAGGCCTAACTATTTGGGACAAGCCGCAATTATTGGGATTATAGCAAGTGTAGTCGCGGACTGCACGCCCGAAAACCTATATGTTTCGCCTCAAGTTCAACTTGTGATGATCTAAATTTCTAGTTATGTTATCGCTCTGCGATAAACGCAACTTGGTCTCAATTTGAGATCACCCAGCGTTGACTTCTGTAAATTTTGAGACGTAGATTGTAATGCGGTAGATTTGAGAACTGTAAGAGTTAAATAGAATATAGGTATTCGAAAACGCGTCAACCGCGGAACACTCGCAGGTTTTCTCTTGCCACCTAGTACTCGCAAAAATCTTGCTGGGGTAGTGTGGCGCATAATCCATCGGCCTCAACTCGTCACCGATCGCAGCAACTGGTATCTGCATACTGGCATTTTTGCCATTTGATATTGAGTCCGCTTTTAGCCGCCGTTTCCAAAATCATTTTTAGTTTCGATAATCCATCTTCGTACGTTTTAGTCGGTATGATAATGTCATCCATATACATCACAACGATGCCTTCACTTATAAGTTTTCGAAATATGTTGCTTACAAACGGCTGGAAACTACTCGGTGAGTTGCACAAACCAAACGGAGTTTTGTTGAACTCGTAGATTCCCTTGTGTGTACAGAACGCGGTATATTTTCTGCTGCTCGGTTGTACGGGTATATGGAAGAAACCATTTTCCAAGTCAATCGTTGAGAAAAATATGGCAGACTGCAGTTGATCCAACTGTTCCTCCATATTGGGGAAAGGAAACCTGTCGCGCACTATTTTTCGATTTAAACGGCAATAATCCACACACAATCTGACCGAACCATCCTTTTTTCTGACCAGAATTATTGGACTGGCATACTTTGATTTACTTGGTGAAATTATTCCATTGGCTTGCCACTCCGTCAGCTGATCCTCGACTATTTTTTTCTCGCTCAGAGCAAGTCGCCTTGGGTTTTGATACACCCGTTCATCGTCTTTCAAAATTATGGTCGTTTCGACGTCGGTTTGGTAATTTTTATTCGGCTTGTATTGTTTAATTAGTGTCTGCACTTCTTCTGGTATATTTTCTGTGAACAATTGTGTATCAACTGCTAAAATATTATTTTCCGGTTCTACTTTTTCAATAGTGACTTGTCCTTTTTCAATTATTACTTTTGTTGAACTTATAAAATTCTTACCCAAAATAACCGGAACGTTTAAGTCAGTTTTACGGATAACGTGAATTTTCGATGGGAAGTTGACGCCGTCTATTGAAATTGTTGCAGATAACGAACCTAGTGTTACGATACTGTTATTTCCGATGCCTGTCAGTTCAAGACAGGATTCTGAAAGTTGAGGTTTATCTGGTAATTTTACGAAGATATCTTCCCGAACTAGCGTAACATCACTACCGGTATCTATAAGGGCTACGGTTGGTACTGAATTTACACTAATATCTTTTAACATCGAATTATCAACTTTGTTCATTGATTCAGCACTGCACATTTTCACTTCACTTCGCGCGGGGAACCGTGTTGACTTATGTCCTGGTTTCTTGCATGAATAACATATCAACTGTTTTTGCCTACAAATGTCTTCAGAGTGACCTCTCATTTTACAATGGTCACATACCAAGTTAAAGTCTTTTTTCTGATCTGAACTATATTTTGACACTGATCTATTATACGGATATTTCTCGAATGTACCAACCGAATTCTGTTTATACGATTCGTACACGTTTATTTTGTCTTTTAGTTCGCGTACCGTTGTTGCACCATATAATATTATTTTATTTTCTGGTTTATCTTTTATCCCGTTGATGACGTATTGTATTAGCGATGCGTCGTCGACTGAACCCTGAATGGCCAGCTCTTGCATCCTGATGATATATGTCAGCAGACTTTCGTCGGATTTTCGTTGTGTTTTTGACAATAAATCGTGAATTTCGCGGCTACTTTTCGTGCAATCGAATTCTTCTAATAGCGTAGCTTTCAACGATTCCCAAGATTGATTCGTTGAGACCTGTGACACTAACCCGGCTGTTCCGGTTAGTGATCGTCTAGCATAAACTAATTTCTGAATTCCATTCCAATTCATCATTTCAGCCACGTCTTCGAAGTTTTCGATCCATTTCCTGACCAAAATGTGATCGTCTCCCGAAAATTTGCGTATGCTTGCCTCGACATCACTGAATAAGAATCTAGTTTCATTTGATGTCGACGGTTTTTCTGTTTCCTGGAGGTCAAAATATTCATCCGGTTCAGTACGGTCCTGGTCACCCACATGTGAGCAAATCTCACTGATTAATTTATCTCTGTCGTCGATTAGTTCAATTCCGTATTTTACCGCTAATTTTTTTAATCTATCTGTACTTGTTACTTATTTTTATTTTTCCATTGTTCGATGGTTTACTTATTACTCTGTCCGTATGAGCCCCCACGTTGAGCCCCCAATTGTGGGTTTTAATCAATAAAACACCGAATTTAGATAATAAAATAGTTAATATTTAATATAATGTAATTCAATACAAAAATATAATTTAATAATTGCAAATAAAAAAAATAGAATTTAATATTCAAAATTAAGTTATGATTTAATAATGTAATCGCCCGTATTCAATTTATCCAGTGACCGACCGAATGTCTATTTGCCTTCTGGGTTATCTACCTTTTTTCCAATTCATAATAGGCTGCTTTCTTTTAAAAATGTTTTAACGGTACTTATTTTAATTATTGGGATTGATTATACAGGGGTGTATTGGAGGAGTAGGTGCCACGGCCTTCAATCCCACAGGTATATCTGAGACTTAAATGTATGTCTTATTATGGTATGGTAGATGAGGCACCTCCAGATGGAGAAACAGGATTATAGCTGTTCGTCTACCTTTATCGAGTTCTTTCCCGGTCATCTAGGAATTTTTCCAGCTACTTCTGATTTTTCCTAGATTATATCAGAATTATTCAAACCTTTGAAGAATTTTCCGAAAATTAGCAGCTTTCCCTTACCATTTTTTCCCACTTATTCTCGAACTTACCCATCGAAATCAGAATTAGGTCTAAAATTGAAGATAACTGTCATATATCGATTATTTTTAATTTAAAAGTTTTCGAAACAGATAGTCCCCCTAGGTAATACAAATTCCATCAACAAGTGCAACCTCCAATCTAGGCTTTATTAATTCAAGCTAGTTATATTAAATCCCGTCGTATTGTATCTTATAATTCAATTTAATTTATAGTTAATCGCCCTCTCTCTCAATTTAATTTATAAAGTCTCTTTCTCATTTTAATATTATTATATTAATTTTATTTACATTGTAGTTTAATTTATTAATATAAGAAAGGTACGGAAGTTGGAATAGGGAAGTTGGATCACATACAAACAATTACAGACCACTTACCTGTAGTAGCCGAGTTTTAATAGACTCAAAATCTGTGGGCTAGTAAATCTTGCCATGCATGAGTTAGCTACAGAAGTAACGGAAGGATGGGAGATAAACGGGCATTTCCGCACGGACAAATTTATCCGGGTAATTGTTTTACTTAATTTAAGCTAGATAATTAACTTAAAATATTATAAACTTAAATACCTACCGGCTAACGGAATCAAAACGATAAATTTCTTCGTGTGGATGAAATTCTTAACCATCGACAAGTATTGGGTGAACGATTTTGTATCGACAATCAAATATGGTGTTGCATTTAAATTATTCGGTTTCTTTACTTTCAATTCCAATGTTTTCACCTCATTACGCAACCACAACTTTCCCATAATTTCCGATTTATTTTCCATTTTATTCTCCTTATCGCTCGGTGGATTCTTCCCAATGATCGCAGCAATTGTTGTCTTACCATCACTACTATCACCGGTCGTCCCATTCGCCTGTATCTTCCAAGCACTGGCAGCAGCGGCTGCCTCCTGTTTTCCCTTCAAGTAACCTTTACGAGATGAGGGTGCTTTTAACGGTGGATATTCCTCAGTGAAATTCCGTTCATTATTTTCATTCGATTGATTCGGTTCCCGGTGGATGGATGGTGATCGGCGACGTTCATTTCGACGATCGGGACCATCACGATTACGACGACGGCGTCGCCGTGGTTGTTGATGGGGTCGTTCACGCGCAACCCGATTCCGACGATCGTCACAACGACGTCGGCGCCGCTTGGCGGTCAACGATTCAACGAAACGCCGAGAACGGGCACAGAAATTGTATCGGAAACGATTCATGTTACAAATCATAAAACCGAAATCGATTATTTTCAATAAACGAACGAAATGTTCCTCGTTATCGGTTATGTTCATTTTCAGTGGGATCTCCCAATCCAAATTACGTTGGCTCAACGCTAGAATTGGGAAATTTTTCAATTGTACATCCTCGTTTATTGGGATTGCTGTACGAATATCGAATAATTTACGGAAGTCGTCCCGTAAGCCGGGAGCTAAAATTAATTCACGGGGAAAGTAGATCCGTCTGGTGAATATATCAATGTTTAGCATATTTAGTAATTGCATAATTTTCTGTATGAATTCAGGATTCGATTTGTAACAATTGATTAGAATGTCATTGTTTATTTTCAACCAATCGAATAGTATTTTTAACGGGATCATCGTTTTCTCCTGTCCAACAAAATCGATTATTATATTTGGATCGATTTTTGAATATTTACGACGATATTTGATTTGATGTTTTATACGATCGTTGATTTGAACGATCGGTTCATCTGTTTCAACGTTCCGTTCGTCTTGAACCACCTCATTCGATTCAATTACAATTTCTGTGTTATTTAAACATCCATCCGACCGTTCGGTTGCTTGATTTGAATAGAAAATCTGTTCCTCCTCAACGATAAAATCGTTATCATCATCGGTTGCGATCGTATTAAATTGTAAATCATCTTCGTTCATATGTAAATTGGTGAAACGATCAAAAATCGATTGATTATTCGGTGTTGCATCCTTAGAATGATTATAAATTATCTCTTCCTCTTCAATGACAATGTCATCGGTATCTGAATGACTGCCACGCATTGATGATGGTTTCGATGGGATAACGGAACTGGTTGGTGTCGGTACACCATTTGTATCCGGTGTCTGTTTTCCATTTAACATTGCACCAATTCGACTATTACATAAAGCCATCTGTTGACTTTTCAATTGGCCGTCATCAGATGAAACGTATTCATCATCCGAGCTATCATCCGTACTAAAATCCGAATCCAGTGAATAGTCTGATTCCTCTTGTTCATCCTCAGATCCAGCTGAATCACTTTCATCTGAATGCAGTGAGCCAATCATTCGCTTACGTCGACGTCGCTGAACAGTTTTCTTTGCCGCTTTCAACGGTTTCCCTTGACTCACTTCAGCGCTACCATCTTTTCCGCTGCTGCTCAACTGACATTTTGGTTGGACGCCTAAACTACAACCGCCACTATCATTGGTCATTACAATTTCACGACCAACCGAATTGTAAGTGGAACCTTGGGTTGATTTCCCCGTTTCAATGATTCCCGAATCTTTTCCATTCATTTTTTCCATCTCCATACCATCAGACGATTTTTGTTTATCCGAATGCGCCAACTGGATGGCATCATCAAACATTTTCAGATAACGCTGTTGAAAATTATCATTACGCTTTGCGTGATCGTCAAAGAATTGTTTGGCCGATTGGATACAAGCGTCCAATAAATGTGAACAGATGGCAACCAAAAAAGCGTTTAAACTATGAATGGTTGCCGAATCGCAAGCGGATAGTTTGGACAAGCAAAATAGTAGAGTAGCCACCAAACGGTACAATTGATCACCGGTAAATTTCGATCGATTTGAGAGTAAAATTGTCCGAAAATCAACCAAAACACCGTGACAAAGGGAATTCAATTCCGAAATTTGTTTATCATAGAAAAATATGTCAACGATGAAAATGAATTTTGCCAAAAAATCACCGATCTGTTGATCGGTCACCGAATCATCGGTCTGCGATTCCAATAAATATTCAGATTTCGATTGGAAAATCTTCCCAACATTGTTATCGCTCAATTCGAACGGTTGAGCGCACACGAGACTGTATAAATAATGATACACCGAATCCAAATCGTAATTTTGACCTGCGAACAGGGTCCCCAATTGATTCTGTGCCATACCAATTTTCGGATTTAATTTAAAGGCTTCGTAATAAAATTTCGCTGCCACTTCCTTATCAATCGACCGTCCGATCGATTTAAAATCGAAAATATAACGATGTAAATCCCCCAACGATATCAATGCCGAATGAATCGTTTCCAATGCATAATTAATCCGTTCCAAATTATTTGCATCCATTTTCATTACGTCCACCGTCCCATTCTTCTCTACATTCCGTTCATCACTTTCCAATATCTTAAAATCAATCAAATATTCCAAATCCAAATCAAATTTCCTCTCCAAACGGATAATTAATCGTTTGTAGCGATCAATTCCATCCCAAATGACCGTTACAACTCGCCGTTCCCATTGTCCAGTATCGTCCGGTTGTTGTATTAACGTCGAACGAACGCACCGTTTTGCCAACGATATCAATTCGTAGTAGCCTTTGCGCCATAGAATTTCACGGGCCCGACGACCAATCGTTTCATGATCGCGCAATAGTAGACCGATGGAACGTTCGATTATCTCCTGGCGACGATTTTCTAAATCGATGGCAAAATGTTGTTGTAGCGTTGACGATTGCTTACGCTGTTCGTCCAATTGTTTCGTGATGGCGTATACCGATCTATATGGAAATAAAAAACAAATAAAATATTCTTAACATAACTATTGACATATCGGCTGTTTAACTAAATAGTAATTGAACTCCATTCCTACGGCAGCTATGAAAGTGCTGCTGAATCTGTCTCCTCTCCACATCACAGTGGAAAAGAAGACTAGATTGGCGGCATACAGAATAATGACTAGGGATGGGGGGGGGGGGGGGGGGCGAATGACCAACTACCGTAAAGGTCATTCAATAGTTGGGATGCACCCAGTTTTGGGTATGCCGAGCTATAAAACTCTAACGGCATTTTACTTTGAAAACCGCTTCAAAATACGAATCCCAAGCCGATCGGACTGGTCGGAAACCGGGTCTGGGTTCGGAACGGGTATACAGATTTATACATTTTTTGGTATGCAGATGGTTCTAAGACAAAAGCAGGAGTATTTGCCGGAATATACGGGAAAAAACCCAAATCTCAGTTCGGTAGAATTCTGGGACAGCATACCACCGTATACCAAGCCGAAGTCTACGCTATAGAATTCTGTATACGAGAAAGCATAAGTAGGAAATACAAGAATAAACAAATTGTAATTTTTTCTGACAGCCAGGCAGCTCTGAAGGCACTAGAGTCATACTAAATCGACTCTAAATTGGTTCAAAACTGTATGAAGGCTATAGATGACCTAAGCCTGGGCAACAAATGGGCAATGGAAAAACCGATCTCCTAGTCAAGTTAGGAGGGGGATTGTCCTTTAAAGGGCCGGAACCATTCTGTGGAATATCAAAATGCACGGCGAGCAGAATGATATCAGAATGGGCCGACAATAGGAAAAAAAATTGCACTGGGAGCAATCATTACGGCAAACCCAACCGAAGACGTTTATTGCCACGCACTCTATCAAAAGAACGAAAGAATACATAAATCTGACTAGAAACCAAATTAAGGAAATAACAGTACTAACGGGACACTGTAACTTCAAAAAAAAACCTCCACAACATGGGACTAGCACAGGACAACGTGTGAATCTGTGGAGATGAAGAAGAGACGGCCGAACATATCCTTTGCGATTGTGAAGGGTTGAAGCTAAAACGATTACGATACTTCGAGCAATACCACACGGAGCCGACTGCTATCGTTAAACTATCACTAGCCTTCGCCTCATAGTCAGCACAAAGCTGGCTAGACTCAATTAATAAACATCGGGATGCCACAATGGGCCAGTTGAGACCGCAGTGGTTACGGGGCGATTATCGCCTCACCCGCCACTAACTCTAATTCTAAATAGTAATTAATAATTAGAAGCCAATATAGTTCTGATTTTCTTGGTAGTCTCTGGTCGAGGGTTACCACCCCAGGCCAAATGACGGAATTGCAGGTAATACAGATTCAGACGAAATGTCGGCATGTAATTAGCGTCTACATTATCCGTAGGTAATTATGTATCCGCTCAAAGGTGTATTCAGCCTGATCAGTCTTACCTCCCGCATACTAAACCAATCAATTGGTAAAAGAAACATCAACAGAGATATTCTTGAAAGTTAACAAACCGACCAACATCAGTTTGAACAACGACGACAGTTGGAATTTGAAATATACGTATAATAATCACCATAACAAGGCTCTGCCGAGAATATCACAACTAACAATCATTAGTTGGAAAGAGAACGGAGAAGGACAAATACGGGTAAGGCCTTTCTCTACTCTATCATGCAGTGATGAAAGAAGAAAGAACAACTACAAAGTTGCGTGTAGTCTTTGACGTATCTTAAAAATCAGACAGGCGTGTCTTTCATTGAACGGAAGTCTAATGGTCGGGGCAACCTTGCAGGATTCAATTCAATTACAGTCTTTATGGTTACCAAGTATAGGACGGGACGCTCGATTGCCCGAAAATCTACCAGAGTAAACCCCGAAGACGAACGTGTTCATACTCATCTCCTAGCGTCTTGAATTGCGCGAGGCTTTTCTGTTTAGTAGGTTAATAGAAAATTCGTTCAAGGCTATGAAATTTGTAGAAAATCAACTACACGCATAGACTAACTCAATCATGGTATCAGCGTGGCTATAAGGTCAAATGAATGGTGTCTTGTACCATGAGAAGCAAACCCAATTGATTTTGCTTCAACTTGTCTGATTACCCATAAACTGTGGTGACAGGGTTCTAATTGGCTCCCGTTAGAATGGCCGACGAGAACGGAAGTTCCAGACATCTGTATAGAACTTAGAAAAGTTCAATCAATACTGTCACACATTCAATATATGGTTATTATGGAGATATGGAGATATTCGTCATTTCAACGTCTCATACAAGTGCCAGCTCGATTCCTCGTGAATGTAAGGGTATCAAAACGAATTAGTGCTTCTGTTGAAGATGATACTCATGTTGTGGGATCAATCGTGGGATCAATGATCGTTTGAAAAATCAGTGCTGCATGATGAAATAGAGAGAGTATTGTATGAAACGTTTGCGTTCAACAATCCGTTAAAAAAAACTAGTTTTGTAGAAACAACCCATGGATTCTTCATCACGATCATGAACCATCTCAAAATGCATTGATTGTTCAAGAGTTTTGATCAAAAATAACATTACCATTCAACAACCTCCTTATTCACCTGATATTACACCGACTTCGTGGGACTAGCGTAGGAAATTTAGACTGAAATCGACACGGAAATAATTATTAGAAATTTGATTTCTTTTGAAATACGTTCTTCAGGTCCCCTTCACTTCCCCAGAAATATCCTAAAAAAAACGGCATGAGGAAAACAGTTACATTGTGAATCGGTCCCTATCTTGGACACAACCTCTGCAGAAACTCGTAAACGGTCGCGGCGAATACCATTAGCCAAGTCGGGAGAAACTTGACAACATGTTGAAAAAGAAGTCTATGTTGGCAAGGCGAAGTTGATCCCAGTGATCAAGAAAATACAAACGGTAAAAACCGAGGGAGTAACTACTTGAAGATAATGTGAACTATGAATTCCAAATGAATTCCATGAATTCAAATGAATTCCAAAAGTGATTACCCCCTCGGTAAAAATATGGCCCACTCCCAAAGACAAACATCGAAGCTTTCTGGGATTGTGCACATACTACCACAAATTTATCCTCAACATCGGTAAAGTTGCGAAATGCTTAACAGCAATTAACTGAAAGAGACAAACCGTTTGTGAACTGAAGGATTTTTTTGTTCATAACCGATGCAAACAAAGACCTTTGGATTGGATACCGATGCTAGTTATGCAGGGGTCGATGAGACGTTGTCACAAAATATTGATAGGCAAGAAAAAGTGGTTGTCTACTTTAGTAAAGTGTTAGTAGAGGCCGAATGAAATTATTGTTACAAGAAGAGACCTATTAGCTGTTGTACAAAGCGTGAGACATTTCCACAAATAACTGTGCGGCCAAACGTTTTTATTGAGAACGGATCATGTTGCATTGATATGGATGCTACAGATCAAGGATATCGAAGGACATATCGTTTTGTTCGAATACGTCGTTCTGGATCACGCTAGCACGATATTTACCCATTGTTTACACTCTTTAGGGTTCGGAAAATGAAAAATATCACTCCGAGTAAAAAATCCTCCGTATTCAGTTTTTGGTTTTTGTTAAGTTGGTAGTAATGCAATGGCGTGCGGTCAAAATCTCCATACAATGAGATGAATGTATGTATAAATAAATGTTATAAGCATTACCAGAGTGCATACCGAATATTTTCTCGGCCGGAAAAAATGTAAAAACGAAGAAACTTGCTTTGACAATTAAGTAAAAAGCCAAAAATGAAATATTTTCGAAAAGTTTAAATTTATCTAAGAAAAATTAAAAAATTCGTAAAGGAACCGCACCGAGAAATTGAATTGAATATCGGAGAACATCGCGACATTTGATCCCGACTTCCCGGATAATTTTCTACGGATCCAAAAAAATGTAATGATGCAGGAAATTTATAAATTAGTGGAGGAAAAATACAAAATTATCAAAATCAAACTAGTCATACAAAAGCTCTGCAAAAACATAAATTCCTGATCATATTTTTTCTGCTTAAAATCTATTTTCTATCCAGATAACGATCCTTTAACGAAATTCCGTTAGTATATTGAAGAAGTGCATTAGACTATTCACACACAACGGTAACGGCACGATATCGTGAACGTGCCGTGCCGTTCAGCTGCCTTCCTTTGCCACTAAAATGGACGTCATCGTGCCGTTCTGAGAGACAGTGGTATACGTAATAGGGTGGGTCGAAAAATGTCCTTTTGCTAGGATGGAATTCTAATAGCACGGAAATGTTGCGTAGTAGAGCTATTAAATCATGTGCAAAATTTCAGCCCGATCAGTAACATCTTCTGTTGCCAGCAGACACCTCAATTATTGAAATTTTAGTAAAAATTCGTAAAATTTGCAAGGAATTATAAACTAATTTGAATCATTTTATGGAAAGGATTAAGCATAAAAGCAGTATTGATGAGTTACGATATGATAGGTGGTGAAACCACCAGATTTTCGCCAATATTTGATTGGAAAGAATGTATCGCAGAACCCATCATATGGAGGTGGATGCAGCTTTTTTTTCGAAGTTTTCTTATTTAGTTCTGTTGCCAATACATATCAGACGGAGTATTGAGCTTTGTTGTTGAACTGTGGAACTATTTTCCAGTATAATTGGACACATCGAATAAATTCATTCCTAGCTTCTCTCCCGCAGACCTGTGGAGATGCTTCAGTGTCAAGTTTTACTATACGTTCTACTGTAATTGTGTTGCATGGATACTTAAAGAATTCACAACTTTCACACAGACTGTTGGCTCTCCGCACTGACTGTTGACTGTTGACTGTTCTCCGCGAAAGCAAAGAAAGCATTTCGAGAAATGGTACTTATATTTCAGAGGGAGGTACCAAGTGCATTTCATTGTCTAAAAGAAGACTCGTGGCCAGCTATCCAGAGAGCTGTTATTACTTATTTTAAATCATAATGGGACGTATACTGTAAATAAATACTTTACCACATCTTTCAGTTTCAGCTGAGGGTCGACCAGTTGAAATATAAATGTATAATCGTAAAAGTCTATTAGCGCGGGTGAGCTAACGAGCATGGTTGAGTCGACCAGGATCACGAAGGCTAAAATCGGAAGGACTAATACCTGATTCGATCGCACCCGAAGTTTCCAACTTCTAAACGGCAGTTCATTAAAATATTGAGGAGGCATACTGTCCATTGAAGTGAACGACTAAGTCTGTCCTCAAGACACCTTATTATGATCCCTTCTTTCGCCTCTGTATTAACTACAGTTCCATCACAGCCTACTATGATAGTTTGTCAAAACCGCCCTCTCTCATGACACCTTCATAAATGCTGTCGTATGTATCAACGACATTGCCTGATTTTGGCATAACTTGAGTTAAATATTTCAAACAAGTCTCAAGTCTCAGAAATATGTTCTTCTCTGGTCCGTTGGCTTTTGAATTTCCGGTAGTTATAGATGCATTTAAGAGTTTTGCTTAGTGGAATTAAAACCAAGCGGTAAGTACAACTGGTCAGTCTAATTATCAGACTTAAGAATCACTTCCTGATCGATTTTTAACTTTCGAGATTTTTGACTTTTAAAGTCGCGAATTTAGAGCAACAGGGTCCATGTTCGGGCCTGCGAGATTTATTGCTAGTTTTCTGTTTAATAATCTCTTCCCGACGTAGACTTCTTTGAACCAGTTTCTTTATTTCAGGTATGTCGATCGCTCCTATACGGCCTACGCGAGCACTCCTTTGATCTAGCAAGAAAGGCTACCCTTTCTGGGTACTTATCGTTCCTTTGGATATGAGTAAAACATGCAATCAAAATATTTGCAAGCATCAATATCAAACAGTCGGCAACAGTTGCTTCGAAGTCATTGGCCTGTTTTTGCAAGGCAAAGCCTTCTATACACAGAATACAACCCCTCTTTTACTTCTCTGCACTTCTTACGATACTCAGTTATCATTTGTAGGGGTACCTGCCCTACAATGACGCACCTAATTTTCAAATTGATTTTTCTAGGTTGTTTATGAAGAGACTTCAACCAAAAACCAAGAGATAAAGACTTGTCACGACAAGAGCAATTTCATAATTTTTTGAATATCGAATTTAAAATAATTTCTAGCTCCGCCCCGGCGCCTTATGTTTAATAAAAAATGCTATATACAA